>JANHOG010000088.1:0-28107 GCA_027627325.1 Phlebia brevispora
GATCGCGTCTGCGTTCGGGCAACGTGGCATTACCCTCGCCACCTCGCCGTCTAGACAGCCTCTTCAACTGTACACCGCTGGCACGCCGAACGGGCACAAGGTCTCGGTGCTACTGGAAGAGCTGAGGGCCATATACGGCCTCGAATACGAGTAAGTTTCTTTCTACATACACAGGTGCCAATCGCGTGCAGACTGTGCCTCGTTGTCTTGCCAACTGAAGCTGATCTTGCGCGCGGCGGTGCCAACTAGCGTCCACAAGATCGACATCTCCAAAGGTACACAGAAAGAACCCTGGTTCATTCAATTGAATCCCAACGGCCGCATCCCCGTCGTTGTCGATCCCAATCGTGACAATTTTACGGTCTTTGAGACAGCGGCAATTCTGCTGTACTTAGAGCAACACTATGACACACTGCTCAAGTTCTCGTTCGATGCACAACTTCAGGCGAATGATTGTAGCCAAGTACTGCAATGGATGTTCTTTGTCGTGAGTGCCTTTTGTTTATCCACATAGTAATTTAAGCGCGACTCACATGCTTCCCGCTGCAGCATGGCGGGATAGGACCCATGCAAGGCCAAGGTATGGCTGATCCATATCCCGAAGAATTTCAGCGAATAATCCTTTCTCTTTTTCTCTTTAGCCAACCACTTTGTGCGCTTTGCTCCTGTAGATATACCTTACGCAAAGAAGAGTAAGTCAAAACTGTTCTGCAGAACGAGGGTCAGAATACACCTGATGATCTGGATTGAAGGATACCTCGATGAGACCAAACGACTATATGGCGTTCTGGATATCCGTCTTTCAGATCGCGACTGGTTAGCAGGTCCCGACCGTGGCAAGTATAGCATTGCCGACATCAATGCATTCCCATGGTGCGTATCAGACACAGTGATGGGTGTACTTGACTCCATGTTTGTCTGTAATGCTTAGGGTAGCTGGACATGGTTTTGCCGGGATCGAGAGTATGGACGAGTGGCCCAACGTGAAAGTACGTTACTTCAGTGGTCTCCGCGGAAATGAACCTTCGCTGAGCCCCTGTTGTTGAATGCTTAGGCATGGCTAGCACGCTGTTGGGAGCGTCCAGCCGTGCAGGCAGGTATGCAGGTCCCATGAGCATCTCGCGTAGAAACAGCAGGTTATATAGAAGACTTCCAATACCGTCTGGCGATGATATAGCAGTAGGAAGACAGATCCGGAGCACTTCAACGTCAGGGCAATACAAATACAAGAAGTTTGTGGTGGGAATGGTGGCGAATCCTGGTATCATCTCAAAGGCTGCGCTGCAGCTGTGTATCATGTGCGCATCTACGAGTGGCATGTGGTCAACTTTCATAGGAGAAACAGAAACTGGCCTTGCGTACCGCTGGATGGGATAGATTGGTGAACTGTCCGCTATCAAAACGATGCGCACGAATGTCAGGTTCATTGCTGATCCCGACCGGACTCCCCGGCTGCCTTCTCACGACTCTTCCCTCGGGAAGCAGACCGCTTCCTTTGATTTCCCCCCATGCCTCTCCCGAGTGTTTCCCCTGCACGCTTCCTACATTCTGACCACAGCTGCAGGGTGTAGTCATGCATTGCGTGTGCGTAATGCGTCAACGCCTCCTCCATTTTCTTCAAGCGCTCGGATTCCTGATCTTCCGGCATGGTAAGGTTGGAGGTTTGAGAGCGCGAAGGCAAGAGGCGGCAGCTGTGGACGCTTCCCCTGGGTCGTGGTAGGTTCTAGGAGTGCGGGAGCCTTGTTGACACTCCGTGTACACTCCCGGAGACTGCCACGAAGTGGTGCCCTGATACGATCGTATTATGACTACTAAAATTGCAATGCTGTGGAATTTCCGGAAACTGGTACGTTTTGTATTGCTTTGCATCTCTACGTCATAACATCGCGACTCACGGCAATTTCAACCTCTGCCCTATGACTCGCTTATAGCGTCAATCGCCCGCTTATTAGTGCGGTGCAGGCAAGCTTATATACCGCTAACACTTCGCTGGTGGTAATACTGGGGACGATGGGGATATGGATGATGTTGGGGGCGACGTGAGTTGTGATGTGCGAATATCATGTTATCTTGACCGAGTAGCCGAAAGCAGGGCGACCTGGCCCAGAGTTCGGTGACGCACTTGACGTGGGCGGCACAGATCGCGGATCTTTTGTTTGCTCCACTCGCCGGACTCGATGTCTCTCCCGTCCCGAACAGGTGAGGCGGTGCCAAGGAATGCACACTTGCGACGTTGGAGACCCAAAACACGTCCTGGAGAAAATCTGTTGACAAGCTGAGACTTCTGAGACTACTTACAGAATTTGTTGTCGCATCAATGTGGCCGAGCCCGCAGAGAAGAGCGTCGTGGAAAGGACACAGATATATTCCTCAATTGAACCTTGTTTCCGCGGGATGACAGAGCGCGTCCACCTGTAATCTTCGTAGTGGTAACTGTTCAGTCCTATGTCTGTAATAACCACCTAAGTTCTAAATTCTATCAATTTGATATGCAAATGTATGCCATTTCAGCTGCGCTCGCCACATCGTGTCGAACTCTTCGCAACTCATGATCACTACTTCGCACAGTTGATCCGTCATTTTATTCAGTAATCCCATTCGGTAAAATGAGTAGAGGTGATGCTAGCATGCCCCACAATTCGGGTCTCTATACGAGATATTCGAATACTTGCATGAGCGAAGGTCCGCCGCAAGTGTACAAATAATTTCCAGGACAGCGCGTCACGCAGGTGTCTAAGCCATCCGCCGGTGACCACGGCTCAAGCGGAGCAGTCCCACAATAACACTCGTCTCCATTCTCCATCCCTCCCATGCTATACCCCAGTTCAGAGCAGAGGTTCAAACTGCTCTGCGGCGTATTTCCCGGCAAGATATTGACGATTACGTCACTCAGAAGATGAGTTCCATTATCGAGAGCACATCCCCAATCAGCCCACCAGCTGGGCAAATAGTAGACGTCGTTCAGAACAGGAGGGTCTCCCGTGGTGACATCGCAGTCAACCGCAATGCTGCACGCTGCCGTGCCTGGGTCTTCCCAGGCTTCAGTACAGCACGTAGAGACGTATCCTGACCCACTGATAGGGCAGAATTTCCAGTGAGTAACAGTTCTGTTCATGGAGAATGTAGGGGTATTTCACTGACCAATCAGTAACGTCGTAGGGCCATGGCTCTATGCCACTGTGGTCCGCAATAATAACATCTGATGACTCCGTCAACCCGCATGTGTTTTGCCAATAGTACGCATTATCTGCATACGGTGCCATATATTGGGCGCAAACAGCGAAGGGCCGAGTATCGTCGTTACAGGGCCACCCGCCTCGTACGAGGCCGACTAGAAATAGATATATGAATACGATGGCTGAGACTGACATGATGTTGTGAGAGAAGCGTACGAGGTTCTGCGTCCTCAGGAGACCAATCTCCCTGCTTGGCTAATATATACTTGGTGGTCCAGTTGACCGCTTGTGACTTGAGCTCAGTTCCAAAGAGAATCCAGGTTCTATTGACCCTGCCGTCACTACCGGCGACAGCCACTACTCTATTACTGGATGACATCCTGGATCTTTCCTGGGCCGCGATTACGCCGCGCTGGCTGGTAATTACAGCGGAATTATAACGCAGCTGTCAAGGATTATCTCAGTGCATGAGGCATCTGCATCAACTTCAGCGTCTTATCATCCTACTGATGAATGCAGCGTACCTAGTTTGATGTCCTAGGCCTTGGACCTCTGAACGCTAAACGGCACCTACAGACGTCCGACGTGATGCAGAGATATAAGTTTCTTGTGAGCACAACCTGTTGACCATACCTATCTCCGTAACGAGACACATGATAATGATACAGGTGCAGCTGGGTAGTTCTGGCGACACATTCGGAGATCATGTAATCCTCATCACACTTGAAACTGAAGTCAAACACACAAATATCAACCCAAGAGAGACAGTATGAACACTTGTCACTTCTAGTCATTTCATGGCGTGGCGTCGACGTACCTTCTTCTGTTGTTCAGATGCTTCAAAGCGGCATCGTCATTACCTCCGTTCCTTCAAACACTCCGTCAACGAGACAGAGGTAAGACTATAATGTGCAGCAAAATATAATCGACGGAGTAGTTGTATATCTTCTTGAGCACAATAGATTCTCATACCGGACTCCGTGTCTAGAGGCTGTCCCGGGCAGCTACCGTAGCTCTTCGAGTATTTGGGACCGGCGTCTCTGACCTTTATCTCTTGGATGCAACCACTAAGTAACACAACATAAACATGCTGGCCTAATTTGATCCAGTATGCCTCGTCTTGGGCTTTGTTAGCGACTGAACATGTGAGTTGGGTTGAGGATTCGATTGCATCGAGCTGCCAGTGAGAGAAGTGGGCGCGTAGTTGAGGTGGCAAACTCCGAGTCACATGAATATCATGTGCTCGCGCTTGATGCCGCATTGCCGCCATGGACCCCCCTCCTTTCGACTTCGTTGAAGTCAAACATTCATGTATCGACTTTGAACGTTCGAACATTTGGCCACATATCTCTTTATCGTGTCGACTCGCGTAGATCAGAGCTGCAGCATCCATTCTTCTGAGGGAGGCGCGCGAGCTTGATTAATGCCTCAAGCCAGAACTGGAGGTGACAGAACTGAAAGCACTATAAAGCCCATTGACGCGCTCTCTGCGCATAGAATCACGTCTGGTCAAGTTGTCATCGACCTTCAGACCGCGGTAAAAGAGTTAGTGGAGAACAGCCTCGATGCTGGCGCGACTAGCATAGGTGCGGAATGCATTCCTGACATCGTGATCTCACTGACAGCCCCTACAGAGGTGCGCTTCAAGAATTATGGTCTTGATTCCATCGAGGTTATTGACAACGGCACGGGTATTTCGTCAGTGGACTATGATGCTGTTGGTGCGTCTTTGTAGTCCTTGTTGCCTATGCGCTATTCTCATTGCTTCTGTAGCCTTGAAACACCATACCTCTAAGCTGTCGTCATTCGATGACCTCACCTCCGTTGCCACGTTTGGTTTTCGTGGAGAGGCATTGTCCTCATTATGCGCTCTAGCTGACTCACTTACTGTGGTCACTGCTACGGATTCAGAAGCACCCATGGGTACTGTCCTAGAGTTTGACAAGCAGGGGAAGCTCCGCGATAAGAATGGTCGTGTAGCTAGACAGGTTGGTCCTCCATCGTGCTGCATGTGTGCTTTTCTTTACTGATGATTGTGTTCTCAAGCGTGGTACGACTGTCACCGTCTCAGGCCTTTTCAAGTCGCTGCCTGTCAGACGTAAAGAACTTGAACGGAATGCCAAGCGTGAATTCGGCAAGGCCTTGCACCTCCTCAATGTGTATGCACTGGTACCGTGTGCCCAGGAGAACGGCGGCGTGAAGTTGATATGCTCAAATCAGCCGGCGGGAGGGTGAGCTGATCGGGTCTCGATTAGCCTATTTGTCACGTCGTTAACAGTCTTATTAACAGTAAGAAAACTGAGCAACTCCACACAGACGGGTCGCTCTCTATACGAGCATCCATATCCGCGTTGTGGGGCCCAAAGACACTCAATCATCTTGATGACCTCGACTTAAAGTTCGAAGTCGAGACGGAACATTCTGTACTGCGCCGTCTCAAGAACATGGGGAGTGTTAACGAGTAAGATTATGTTCTCGTTTATTCGCGCTCGTCACTTAAAGACGCGCTTACGATGATTACAGCAGCGGTTCAAGCAATGAAGTTCAAGTGAGAGGGATTATATCTCGTTTTGCCATAAATTGCGGGAGGAGCAGTGCCGACCGTCAATTCTTCTACATCAACGGTCGCCCTTGTCAGCCTTCCAAAGTGCGTATCATGATTCTTTTGTTTGAAATACCCAACACAGGTGTCTTTTAGGTTCAAAGGGCATTTAACGAGGTCTACCGTACGTTCAACGCAACCCAATCCCCACTCGTCATCGCGGATTTTATCCTACCGAAAGGTACGTTCCGATAAGCTTCGGTTGTACGTCTATAACGTCTTTGTGCAGACTCACTGGACATCAACGTCAGTCCAGACAAGCGAACAATTTTTATACATAGCGAGGACAATCTTGTGCAAGCACTCAAGGTCTGGTAAACGTTTCTGGCTTCGTCTTTAGTTATTGACATCGATCGCTACAGGCTGCCCTAGAAGAGCGTTTTGCTCCTGAGCGTTCCACATATAACGTTCGCCCTGGTGCATCTCAGACCCCAATTAAAGTCCACGGCCCACAATCTTCGCAAAGAGCTAACCTACAACTAACAACGAAAGCAAGCGTCGATGAAAGTTCTGCAGAGTCGGCATTCGCGAAAGCAAAAGACAAAGACAAGCCTGTTCCACTATTTCTTGAGGACTCGGATGATGAGCAGGAAGGGAGGATGGTGATTCCTAAAACCTCGTCGCAAGGTGCGCCGACCGAGGCGGCGTCTCATGATGACCCTACTATGGGATTTGGAAGACCTGTCCTCCTTCTTGACACCTTAGACCAATCTGTCGACGCTCGAGAAGCGCCTATTACAGCTAACTCCGAGGCCATTGATGCTGCAGAAGTGGAGACAGCCTCTATGGACGTCGAGCTTACATCTGCTGTCGAACTTCCAGGGCATGCTTCGCAGGGTGAACAGCCGTCTGGCTTCACCGGAGTAACTGGCGGGGTTGCGGAACATACGGAGCAAGTCGACACAGAGGAGACTCGAACGGCATCACAGTTCACACCCTCAGCAGTAGCGCCCGCACCCTCGCCCGCTAGGTCGAGTTCATTTGAAGAGACTATTCATCAGATTCCGCCGCCTCGCTTTCTTGCGCGGTCTCGAACCTCCTCTTCAAATACCTCCGCATATGCAGCCACTCATGCAACGAAGCGAACATCTTCTATCCTGCAGCCGTCGATTCGCCAAGCTAGTGCGCCTTCAAAACCCAGTACAAGTGCGAAGGGAGGCGCAGACCAAATGGTACTAAGCACAAGTGGCGCGGGGTGGAATTTGCAGCGCCAGGACGCAGAGTCAGGATCTGCAGAGAGAGCGCGGAAGAGGCTCAAGTCGTCAGACGGTGGGAAGAGAACCTTCAAGTCGCTGCTTGCCGGCTATGCACTTCCTGGAAGCCAGACCAGCACGACGGCCGCAGAAGTCGAGGAAGAAAGTGAAGAGGAAGGGGGAAAGGAAATCCTTGCTGATGACATCAACAGCGACAACATGGATGAGGATATGGATGAACTCGACGAATCTTCCATCCCTTCTGTACACGTCGTCAGCCCTGAAGCCCTGGCGCCGGGTACCAACGCAGCAGACGCGATCGACCTGACACAACAGCCATCGGCTGACGTGGAGATGGCGGTAGCAAGCACCTTGGAAGATGAAGGTTCAGAGGACGACGCAGATTTACCCGAGATTGTCAAGTCTGACCGTAGGGATACTGTCACACTGGAGTATGATATGGCGGAATTGGAGGCCTGCTGGCGACGCATGCGTGATCAGAGTGCACCAGGACCGGATTTCAGCCAGCAAGTTCTGGTTCAGGATCCTGACTTGACCCGCGACGCCGGCCTGTCGAATGCGGAAGACACTGCACGCGCAGATGAAGCCCTGTCGCGTATTATCGAGAAGGCCGACTTTGCATCCATGGAGGTTGTGGGTCAATTCAATCTGGGCTTCATCGTCGTGCGACGACGGAAGGAGAAGGGAGCCTCATCAGGACAGGCTTCTGGCAGCATAGATGACCTGTTCATCGTCGATCAGCATGCTGCCGACGAGAAGTACAACTTTGAGACTCTCCAGCGAACAACGAAGATCGAATCCCAGAAGTTGTTCCGGTAAGACAAGACGTTCCAAGTCACCTTTTTCCATCGCTGACTAATCCGCAGACCAAGACCTCTCGAGCTGTCTGCCGCAGATGAGCTGGTCGCGCTGGGTAACCTCGACGTCCTACAGCAGAATGGTTTTGAAGTCAACGTCGCCTCTGAATCTGCTTCGGAGATGCCTCGCGTCCATCGTCTCAGTTTGGTCGCACAGCCCGTCAGCAAGAACACTGTGTTTGACTTGAGTGACCTGGAGGAGCTCATTCATCTCCTCCAAGACCAGCCGAACGGCCAGATGGTGAGGTGCAGCAAGGCACGTTCGATGTTTGCCATGCGGGCATGCCGGATGAGCGTAATGGTTGGCACGCCTCTAACTTCAAAACAGATGACAACCGTATGTCCTTCATATGCGTCTATGTATCCACGCATACCGTTTGAACTCATACTTTTAGGTAATACGACACATGGGCACCATCCACCAACCGTGGAATTGTCCTCATGGGCGGCCGACCATGCGACATCTATCAGACATCTCGTCCTCAGGGTGGAATAACACGAGACCAAGACAGATAGATTGGCAATCGTTCTTGAATGATGGTAACCGCGAAAACTCCTCATAGCTTGATTAGTTGACTTTGCGTGCGTATTTTCTTCAGCATCACATGATCCCGCAACTGAATCCGTATAAGATATAGGTGTATACGTATCATGCTTCATCGACAGCGCCATTCTTTGTATATAGCTACATAGTGAGCTCAAAGATTGCTATAAATCTGCATCCTCCAAGAGCCGCCGCAGGTGTCGTCATTGAAGGACGTCGTGCAACACATATTGCATTCATCATTAGATGCTTCCTCAATGCCACTAACCAGTCCTGTGCCGCAGTAGCACTCGTCGCTGTATTCAACTCCCGCAAAGTTATACCCCAGACTCTGGCAATGCTCCGCGCAATTGTACGGGTCATTCCCTGTAGTCAGATACTCCACCACGACGTCGGTGAGAACGCGACTCGCATTGTCGACCGCGCAGGGCACAGCTGCAGACCAGCCGGTAGGCAAGTTGACGGTGCTGGGGTCTGATGGTGGCCACGGTGTACTTGTCTCGACATCGCAATCAATGCCGTTGGCACAGCCTAGAATTGTCTTCAATATCGTGCCAAATTACTACCAAAGGCGCTCTCACCGCCGAAGCTAGCGCAGCAGGTTGCAACGTAGCCCGCATTGCTGTATACGAAGCGTGAGTAAATCCTCTTTCCCAGAATTCCTGGACACAGTTACCAGGGATATCCTTCGTCATATTGCTCGACATTGTAGGCTATCAGAGTATCAGGAGATGCCGTGATTTCGCAAGTGTTCTGCCATTCGCAAGCGTTCTCGGAGTAGGGCCTGATTATGACTGCACAGAGAGCCATCAGCCGGGGACCGCTGCAAGGCGGCCCTGTTCCTAGAACTCCTTTCTTGCCGATGAAAGTAGTGAGGAGTGTAAGAATGACAACAGCAGGAAGAAACATCTTCAAAGAGTGGTCTCTGTAGAGGTCGGGAAACGATGGTTCGCAGGTTCGTTCTTAAATCTACCATAAAGCAGACCTGCTGACGGGGAGGAGCTATGGCTGCGTAGTCATAAGGCATCACAGCGTCGATGAACGACTAGCCGAACTGCGTAGTACGACAGCATCAGGAACAAGTCTGGATCTTCTGGCGAGACGTCAACGCCACATCTATCAGGATATTGTTCCTGAGGCCGACCGTAAGAAGGAGAGAAGACGCTTGTTCATCGTGCTGTCTACCTAGGAATGGATGCCAAGATGATCAATTTGCCTTGACATTATTGTTGTCTTCCAGGTGCAGGTTTCGTAAGCCATCTTTCAGCCGTAACATGGACGGACCGTTCCTGACCGCGTAGGTATATCCGTGAGTCTCGCATTCCCCGTGAGATGATTGGGGGTGTGTAATGCGGCAGATCATGCACGTTCTGTTCATGATACAAGGTCCAAGTGCCGTTCCAGGGACGACATCAGGAGCCCTTGATTAATGCCATTGTCAAGGATGATTGAATCGGCAACGAGGGCTGAAAACGGGTTTATTCCAGGTCCCAGTTCACGTACCCACTGAGTATAACTTGGGTTCGCAAACGGAGTACACGCCCGAGCCTGATAAAGTCGTCACGGTTCCAGATATGCAAAAGCAATTCTGGATTGTAACGCGGGTGAACTGTCACAATGAGAATCTTGCGATGAATTAGACGGGTTTTACGACCTTCGTGGTCATTGCAAGTAAGGATTTGGGATCGAGAAGCTGAGAGTCTTCGTCTGGCTGCGTGGACACAGTAACGTTGCCGCAGTGAGAAGTGGACGTTGCGGACAATGTGCGGCGCGTGCGTCACGGTCCCGAAGTCAGGCACGGGCGCTTGTGGGCGTGTAGGGCTGGATATGGCAAGAGTTGTAGTTGACCCAGTGTCGCGAAAAGGTCACCGTTTCACCCATTCATCGCCTCGAATGCAAATACCTATCTTCTAAAAGCATCATAAACGAGTGTGCATTTGAATTTAAAAWAGCTAGTATTGTATAGGCCAAGGTCATCACCTCTTACTAGATGGCCGACTCGGACGCATGATTCGAGCTGCAGTCACGATCTTGCTATGAATGTTAATGAGGAACCATGCGACCATCGCTGCCCGAAGATGTAGCCGGATGAGGCTGTGTTTTTGGCTAGCCTGATCTGCGGCGGGCTTCGCCAATCGTTGGTTTGAAAGCTTAACAATGCTTTTGGCATCTGTGCATGAGGTTGAAATGATGTACAACCATCTGTCGCGATGTCTAGACTCAAGCGAAGTTATCATATGACGTTCAAGCTTCAGGAGCCGCAGTAAGGGCAAACGGTAACGCATAAATCCCGAAACAAATTCGAACAGTACTTGGCATACGTACGTACAACTGTACTACCTCTGGAGAAGCATACTCGTATCAGATTTGTAAGAGTCTGTTGAAGTTAGTAGTAGCAAGCCATGCCGCACCATCGGTGGGTGGCATTTACAGCGCCCATTTTTAGGGATTATAGTAAATCTGCATCCTCCAAGAACCGCCACACAAAAACATGTAATCCCCGGGGCAGCGCATGTCGCAGGAACTCGAGTCGTCGTTTTCGATACCGCTGACGAGGCCTGTACCACAGTAGCATTCATCGCCATATTCCACCCCTGCATATTGGTAGCCTAATGAGGCACAGTACGACGTGCAATAGTACGGTGTATTGGCTTGAGTGTACTGGACGACGACGTCCGTGATGACGCGGCTCGCATTGTCTATTGCGCATGAGTAAATGGGGACCCAGCTCTCGGGAAGCTCCGGGTCCGTGATGGGTGTCGGAAGGCTCGTTTCTACGTCGCAGTTGACGACATTACCGCAGCCTAAAAGTATGTCAGACAGGGTCTATTATAACACGAAAAACAGCATCATCGGTCACCTCCGAACGAAGTGCAACAAGTGGCAACGTAGCCTGTTCCACTATACAAGGGTTGAGATGGTGGCCACGGACAATAATATGCGACTGACCATGGATAACCTTCGTCGTAGATCTCGACGTTGTCGCCAATAAGCTCGTTGGAGGGGGCACTAAGTCCGCAAACATTCTCCCAAAACCAGGCGTTATCGGAGTATGGCCTGCTCCACTCTACACAGTACGCTTCCCCCGTGGTACACGGTGGGGATGCAGATGCCCCAATTACAAAGATGCCGATGAGCAATGCAGCGACGTTGACAAAGAGCATTGTGAGTATGTTGTCTGTGAGATTGTGAGGAAGTCAAGAAGTCTAGTCGAGCCGTTGCGCTTTTATAGACTTCAACGCAGCGACAAAACCGAGTATCACCTTACGTGTAATCTCGCGAGGGTTGTCATAGAAGGCAGGGTAGAAAGCCGCATGGCCGTATATGTCGGACTGGCTGTGGCACAATAAACGTTCATTTTAGCATCCATCCGTCAAAGTTGACGTTGCTCACCGCCTACCCGCAGTCTATCCGGAAATGTTGGACGGGTTCCTAGATTTCTGGCAACGCACATGGCTCAGAGTGGTCATCGCAACCCTATATAGAGGACAAAAGTTCGGTCATTTTACTCAAATCCCGAGAACGAGCATACATCTGTAGCACACTGAGGAACCGCGACCAATCTGGCTCATCATCATCTGGCCGGACCTTGCGGCTGATCTGATCCTAGCATCGCTGTTCAGAATGTGAGCTAATCATAGGAGAGCGTTGCGATCAATCTACTTCCTCAATTGACCTCCACGAAAATACTCGCTTGGCTTGAGACGTTGTATGGACTGAGAAGAATAAGAGCGAACCCCTCATACGTAAGGATTGTAGTAAATCTGCATCCGCCACGAGCCTCCACACCGTACATTATAATCGCCAGGGCAGCGCATATCACACGAGCTAACTTGAACGTTGTCGCCCTGGATCCCGCCGACAACACCTGCACCGTCACCATACTCCACGCCGGCGTAAGGCCAGCCCAACGATTCACAGTACGTCGTGCAGAAGTACGGTGTGTTGGCTTGAGTATACTGGATGACTGGAGCGGTGATGACGCGGCTTGCGTTGTCGATAGCACATTCGTGGGCGGTAACCCAATTGGAGTCGATAGGGAGTGGGTCTACGGGAGGCTAGCACCGGTCTTCCCCAATCGTTGGTTTGGAAGCTTAACAATGCTTTTGGCATGTATGCATGAGGTTGAAATGACATATAACCATCTGTTGCGATGTCCAGACTCAAGCGAAGTTATCATATGACGTTCAAGCTTCAGGAGCCACAGTAAGGGTAAATGATAAGGGATAAATCCCGAGACAGGTTCGAACAATAATCGCGTAGCGCCAGTCCGCTTGCGCGCACCGGCATGACCCGCTACCAAAACTAGGACAGCGCAAACAGTTTACTATGCACGCAACTGGGGCGCATTCAGGCGCATAGAGCCAGGGGTGGTCAAAGGATCACCAATCCCACTCTGAGTAGAAGGGTCCGACGGCGAAGCGACCGACGTCGACGGAGCATGAGCAGTACAGTAGCGCTGAGAGCGCACCGCAAGCCCTCAGCGGCTAACCCAACAGACACCATCCAATTCCGACCGAGGACAACGTCACAGCCGCTCTGCGCAACCTTCACCAATAGCGACTGTCGTCGCGCCTTCCACAATGACCACGGCGACTCCTGAAGGAGCAGTTGCAACAGTCCGCGGCAAATTGTACGCATACACAAATTCAGAGGATATGGAGGATGTCAATATATCGGAAGTTATATGAATATGTACCGGCAGACGTTTGTGGAGCCCTGTCACAGCGACCAGCATGATGAGAGAACAAACAGCGACCTGCACGCCGTCCCAACCGGCGTCCTAGCGTTTCACGTCCCAAAACAGGTATGCACAGCTTGCTGACATAAAAACTGCGGATTCTGCAACCCCGCCAAAACGCGCGGAAAGTGATCTACTACAAAAACCCTCACCAACTACGTTGGTAGCGGGAATATTTGGCATACCTACGTACAACTGTACTACCTCTGGAGAAACATACACATATGAAATTTGTGGGAGTCTGTTGAAGTTACTAGTAGTAAGCCGCGCCCATCATCGGTAGGTGGCAGCTACTACAGCGCCCATGCTTAGGGATCATAGTAAATCTGCATCCTCCAAGAACCACCGCACAAAAACATGTAATCCCCGGGGCAACGCATGTCGCAGGAACTCGAGTCGTCGTTTTCGATACCGCTGACGAGGCCTGTACCACAGTAGCATTCATCGCCATATTCCACCCCTGCATATCGGTAGTTTAATGAGGCGCAGTACGAGGTGCAATAGTACGGTGTGTTGGCTTGAGTATACTGGACGACGACGTCCGTAATGACGCGGCTAGCATTGTCCACCGCGCATGAGTAAATGGGGACCCAGGCCTCAGGGAGCTCTGGGTCCGTGATGGGAGTCGGAAGGGGAGTCTCCACGTCACAGTTGACTACGCTACAGCCTACCAGGACATCAGCTGCAAGGCAAAGGTATGCGTCAAGTAGAGTCATGCATACCTCCAGGCCCAGTACAGCACGTCGCAATGTGGTCACTTGAGCTGTCAAAGAGTGAACACACTAGTCGCGGTTATTAAGATGTAACCTACCAGGGGTATCCCACATCGTACATCTCAACGTTATCGCCTATAAGCTCGTTCGAAGGAACGACCAGATCGCAAGCAGTCGCCCAGAAGTAGGCGTTATCAGAGTATGGTCTGCTCCATTCTACGCAGAACGCCTGGGGCATCGACGCATTCGTGCACGGAGGCGGCGCATATGCACCAGGAGCAAGGAGGAAGACCAGTGGTGCAGCGAAACCGACAGCTGCGAACAACATCGTGGATGGCTGGTTCGCAGTATTACAATCTGCTTGGTGAGATCTATTTACCTGTAGCTGTTATATAGGTTCGAAATGTCTAAGACCTGATACTCTGCCGGTCACTGTTATCTATGACCCCGGCACACTCACCGCGTCTGGATGTCGGCGAGGGAGACACCGCGGTCTGGAGCGCCTGGTCTGCCAGGCACACCTTGGTGGATGCATTGAAAATGATAGTCATGCTGCCTGTGTCGAACATGCAGTTAATCGGGTTTGGGCCTCTCTGCTGGCAGCGGTGATAGTGGCGCCTCTTGAGAAAGGCACTGATAGGATGATTTGGAGTGAATATGGACTTTCCACTATCTCATGACTTGATCTGTGCGATATGGACCGGTCGAGCATGACCTGTGCTTCATGGTACTTGCGTTGCTAGAACTGAGTCAAGGAAACCTGAGAGAAAGTGTGCCGTTCACCGGAATCTGCCAAAAGTAGATCACGTGGATATCATGTGACTGCATATTCGCGTTGCTCGCGGCGGCGGAGTCACCGAGAACGTTACCGTTCTCGCTCAGTACCCGCTGCCTCTCACGTTCTGCTCGTGCCCCTTACTGCTATGCCAAGTGACCTTGATAGGTGCGTCAAGTGTTCGTGCTACTTCTGCATGTCTGAAACTACTTTAGACAGATCTATAAGCTCCTCCGATGTGAACTTATCACTGAGGAAGAGGTGAAACGCCTGTGCATCAAAGCTCGTGAAATCCTCATTGAAGAGGCAAATGTTCAACACGTTGATTCTCCTGTCACTATATGCGGTGACATACATGGCCAGTTTTGGGATATGATGGAGCTGTTCAAAGTCGGAGGTTACTGCCCGGATACCAACTATCTTTTCATGGGTGCGCTTATCCCGGCCTTTCTTTTGTGCACACATGGATTCTTACCGAGCGATATTATACAGGTGATTTTGTTGACAGGGGGTTCTATAGCGTTGAGACATTCCTCCTACTTCTTGCTCTCAAGGTCCGCTATCCCGAGCGTATCACCCTCATCCGAGGCAACCACGAATCCCGACAAATCACTCAAGTCTACGGCTTTTATGACGAATGCCAACGCAAGTATGGGAGCAGCAACGTTTGGCGTTGGTGTTGCGAGGTTTTCGATTATCTCGCGCTGGGTGCAATTGTCGATGGCCGCGTTTTCTGCGTTCACGGTGGCTTGAGTCCTAACCTTCGGGAGATTAATCAGGTACTTGCCTGTGGCCTGTCTACCGTATTCTCTCATATGAACTCCGCTTACGTGGCACACTAGATTCGCTCGATTGACCGGAAACAGGAAGTACCACATGACGGGCCAATGTGCGACCTCCTCTGGTCGGACCCAGACGACATCACAGGATGGGGTCTCTCTCCTCGAGGAGCCGGCTTCCTCTTCGGTTCGGATATTACTCAAGCATTCTGCCACGAGAATGCGCTGGATCTCATTGCACGAGCGCATCAACTCGCAATGGAAGGTTTCAAACTCATGCACGAACGTCGCATCGTTACCGTATGGAGTGCGCCTAATTATTGTTACCGATGTGGCAATGTAGCAAGCATCCTGGAGTTGGATGAGTGGCTGGGGCAAGAGTACAAGGTGTTCGCATGCGCACCGTCGGTGAGTGCTACATGTTCTTACCTATCCTTCATTCTTTGACATCGCTCCATCAGGATGTACGGTCTGTGCCGGCGAAGAGGCCCCCGGCAGATTACTTCCTGTGACGTACCTGCAGCGGCGGTCTTCTGAGGACCCTGCTATGATGAACAAAATATGTATTATTGGCTCTAAGTGGGTATATATTGCTGTTAATAACGATGGTGAACTTATTTTGTTTTCGGTAGGATTGCGTCCTTTTATGATACCAATACCGTTCTTTGGCTCTCTGGAACATTACTGAGCGTACGACCGCCGCTCTTCACGCCTCAAAGGAGGCGGGATTTTGCGACTCATGTCATAACTTCAACTCCCGCGAGCAATAATAACTGTGAATCTAAATCCGCAAAAAAAAGGCTGTCTAGCAGGGCATCACGGTAAGTATTGATAGATCTCTCATCAACCTGGTTCGACTTGATATCGATAACGAATAATCTGAACAGTTGGACACTGATCGATACAGCCGGTGCTCTCTTTCATCCAGTTCAGCTTCATTTATCTGGTCTACTACTTGGATCCGTGGATGAACCTTCGAGCTGAGCAAAGTGCTGGGAAGGGAGCTGGACTGTTCATACCGATCTGGAACTCGGTAGGTACTGTCTACAGTGTCACGCATCCTGTGGATGTCTCGGCACGGACTTTTCCTGGGCTGTTGCGGTGCACGTTGCTGCCGTGACCTACCATGGAGGGGGCTATTTTCATCGCGAGGTTGAATCAACAATCGTTTTTCTTTAGGCTGGGGTCGTCTGCAATGCATGGATTCTCTTCGTTGCGGGGACCTCATCGAGAGAACGTTCGCCCCTTTGACGCCTTCTTTCGTCCTATTGGTGCACGGGGCCCATGTTCCACCCTTCGATGCTGCGGCAGATAACTGCAACCTTCTTTGTGCGGGCGATCCCCACCGCACCTGCAGGAGAGCTTGGTACGCGCAGCAGTGCTGCGGCCCGAAAACCTTGATTGAACTCCTTTCAGATATCCTGCGTCGAAACGACAGTTCCGACTGCATTCTGGTCAATGACAATATCGCCATCCCCGTCAAAAACACGCCCATTGTTTGTATGGAGCAACGTGACAGTTTAGACCACATCTTCGCGGGTGTCGAGCGCGACGAGTGCCATTGTAGCACGAACATTATCATCTCCGCAGTATGCTGATGAAAACGATTGCCTCCTGCGGTGCTCAAGCAGCAATCACTACTACCGTAGAATCTCTTAGACAGAGGGTTTTGGCTGCATTTCAGGTGAGCCTCATTTCAACTCTGGGATTGTTATCGAATGGTTGTACTCATTCGGTTCAGTTTTTAACATCTCTCGCTCGCTTTCTGGTTTAGGCGAGTGCTGTTGAAATCCTGGGGTGCACCGATTGTGATGTGGAATATCTCTGTTTTATTGACCACGGGAGCCGTAAATGTACCCAATCGCAGCATCGTCAAGTCAAGTCGATACTAGTCGATAACGTGATTCGGAGTTCGCTGTTTACCTGCTATATGTTCAAGTTTTCAACCTCAGCCTTGGTCAATGTCCCTTGTCCAAGCTCATCGTATGTTGTTTTGGACAAGTTTTTAGGTGTTTAATCATCCTAAAAGAACTTGCCAGCTAGTACCTGATAAATGCGGACGCATTCATCCAGAGCGTAGCGGGTTTGCAAAGTCTCGGCGACCTTCCCCTTCGAATGACGATTTAGACCACTTCTAGAAGCTCACAAGCCTTTGCCGAGCAATCCAGCATGCGCTTCAACGACTGCAGGTCATTTGGGGTACGGAGTACATATTATACAATGACATCCGGTTTCCTAATGTCAACTTCACATAGGTCTGATGTGCGTGGCGGCTGCGAGCAGCGCATCGGCTCGCGTACATGGAAGACCCTCGTAATTGTGCCTCGACCAGTATCTCTTGCGCCACCTGTGATATAATGCCCGCACTCAGACCGCCATTCCTGTACAGGTCGTAGACCGACATGTTGACTATATCGTCTTTGCTTCTCGCATTCCTCACCCTCGCTGGCTCTACGCCGGCACCAGAATACGTACCTGCTCCTCTTCCCGCCGGATGGTGGTCTCCGGTACCATGCTCAGAGGACGATGGCTCTAGACTGTTTGAAAACGCCCTGACTACGGTGCTGGCGAACAACACCCCCTCGGCGTGCATCGAATATTGCGATGCGCTGCAATACGACTTCGCCGGCGTGGAGTACTCGAGTCGGTGCTTCTGCGGTACCGACTTTACGAACGACACCCCGCAGAACACGATTGCCGATCCCTCGAACTGTTACCTCCCGTGCACAGGAGATCCCGAATATACCTGCGGTGGCAACTGGTATGTGCAGCTATACGAACGCACCAAGCCACAAGTCACCTTCCCACCCGAGTGGGACATCGAGATGGCCTGTGCGATCGACGTGCCCACCCGCATCATCACCGACGATACCACCTTCGTCTTTGCGAACAACACCCCGACGGCCTGCATGGAGTACTGCGATAATCAGGGCTACACGTTTGCTGGAGTCGAGTATGGGGATGAATGCCATTGCGGTACGGGGGTTGTGGCCGAAGCGCAGGAGTCGAATAGCACGGTGGACTGTATGATTCCGTGCGCCGGCAGTAATCACTACTACTGTGGTGGCTATTGGAAGATGCAGGTCTACTCTTCCGTTTGCACTCCAGCGTAGACTGTGAGCATCCGATACGTTATACGTCACCTTTACTGCAATGCTCATATCGCCTGCCGTCCAGACCATGCGCACGTACATGATTTTGACTTAAAGGTCTCAATTAACGGTCATCAACGATTGTCGAGTGTCGACCGAATAGTGTATATCAAAAGTCCGTCTGGTGTACAATGGCTATTGTTGGCTGTTTATTCGGATGTCAACTCGGAGTAGGGGAGCACGGTGCGTAACTAAAACACAGAGTCTTCTCGAGCCTCGGCCGTATATCACCTGTGTGTTCGTTCGGGTGAACAAAGGTGTAGACTTACGAACATCCTGATCGTTCGGACTTGACGTTTAATCTCCGTTGTACACCCTAGCGGCTCAAACTCACTGGTGGATTGCGCGCTGACGTGAGCCCAGACTAGGCGAACCTCAGCCCGTCTACAAGACTTGTCTCGTCCAATTGAATTCGCGTACCTGAAATGTTCAGAGTGTTCGTCCCAATGTCCAATAGCCTTCGATGCGTGACTCGAGACTTTAATCATGGTATACGGCTAATCCGCACTTTCAGCCTCTAATTGCACACCGGGGAACTCGTATACTATTGCGGCGCTCGCTTGTAAGAGCTCGAGACGCAGCCATCAGGGGTATGATACCTTTCTGAGCAGCCGGTGTCATTCAGACGGATCTGAAAGCATGATAATTACTTTCCTGTTCAGTCTTTCGGACCCAACATCGCACAGCAAGTCATTCCAGAACGTCGAACGTTTGTACCTGAATCGTTCTTAGTGTCAGTCTTTCACTGTCCTGTGTCTAACCACAAAAGTCTTACCGCGTATCCCGAATGATGAGTTCCTTCCTTGTACATGTTCATTTCCATTTATAAGAGCCAGGACTCACCCGTAGGCTACAGGTCAAATCCAATGCTATTCTTCTGTCTGCTGCTTTCCGCGATTTTTCAGCGTGTCCTCGCCGACACATGCGGGGGAGATAAACCATACTCTTTATGCTGTATGGGGCTCGCTCCGTGGTCCAGCAACTCGGAGGTGTGGGGTGACATATGCGGATACTATCCGTCTGACCCCAATTTGCTGACTGGAGCGCGATGTCTCCCGAATCCTGGATCATGGTAGGTGGTCATCCTAGAGCACCGTAGTTTTTCACCCGGCTTACTGTACGTGAACAGTGCAGAGTACCCAGGGAACATTGCGACATGTTGCGCGGGCATCTGGGCAGGCTGTAAGACTCAGTTGAACATTGCATCCTAGTGCTGACTCGTGGCATCAGATTGTGGGCTCGGGACAGATTGTGGAACTCCTACCATCACTACCACATCCACCTCTGCCTCATCGACGCCGTCTCAGGCCCCGATTCCTAACGGGTGGGCTGTAGCCAGTGCCTGCGCGATTGATGACCCGTCTCGCGTCCTGAATAACGATGTCACGACACTCCTCTCCGACAACTCTCCCGCGAACTGCATTATGCAGTGTATCGGAGGAGGATACCAGTATGCTGGGGTAGAGTACGGGGACGAGTGTCACTGCGGGACAGGTTTTAGTGCGGCGTCTGCTGATCCATCCGAGTGCAACCTCCCTTGTGCAGGAAATGGTGGATATACTTGCGGAGGGTCATGGCGCATCGAGATCTATGTGGGTCCACAGGAGGAGGAGATATTCCCAGACGGATGGTCACAGGTCGATGCTTGCGCAGTTGACACGCCCTCACGGGTGCTCGCCAGAGACATAACCACGGTCTTGGCTGATAATACGCCTGCGACTTGCGTTACTGCATGTGCTTCGGCAGGTTTCCAGTATGCAGGCGTGGAGTATGGCAACGAATGCCACTGTGGGACCGGATACGCGAACGACCAGGCGCCTGAAGAGGCTCCTACGTCGGACTGCGATATCGTATGCGCCGGAAGCAACGGTTTAATGTGTGGTGGCTCTTGGAGAATCCAGATATACTCATCTACGTGATTTTGCAGTTCTCGTTGTCACGTACGTACCGATTTATGCACAAATATGTCACCTAATTTCCAAATGGACTTGTACTTCAGACTTTTGTCTTCTATCGATAATTTGAAAGACCTTAACTGTCTAGAGTAGAATATGTCAGGTCGATTGGGAGAGGCAACCAGTGCTGATAGTACTGACCACGTTAAGTTAACGTTCGCGACAACAGTTGACGATCGTCGACTCACGGTGCGCCTCGCATGAGCGCCTAATGCACGTGCCTCGCGTATGTGGCAAAGCGCCTCGCCGGGATCGCGCCTGTGCGGCAGCGCTTTTCTTCAACATGTCCGACAAGTCCTTGGTCACTGCGGAGATGTGATTGACACTGGCATGCAGGCGGATCCGTCAATCTCAGTCGCCGTAACAGAGTCATATAATGGCATGAGCGAGCACTGCGCAGTCGGACATACTTTGCTCTTACTCTTGCGTAGGCCGCTGTCGAGCCAGCATGTCCAATTCTGCGCCGGATTCACGCAGTGCAGGTGTATACGAGGAAGAGTATGTCTACACAATTTTCTGTTGCTATTTGACTTTGTCTGACACTGTGTTAGTTTAATCTCGAATTACCTTCTCATCGCTGCCTTAAGTAAGTGTTTACGCTGTCATGCAAGCCACAAAACTCGCATACAGACTGTCTATCGATGTTGTAGCGTTATTTGTCTACGAATCGCTTATAACATTCGAGCACGAAATTGGGATAGTGTGGCAGCGTAAATGGACCCCAGCGACATGGCTCTTCCTCGCAAATCGCTATCTGATGTTGGCATCCCTCGTGACGCAAGTTGCACCGCCTATTGGTCAGGTAAGTAGCCTCTATGAAGACTGCAACGTGGTTTGTTCCAATTGCTTTCTAGGTGTAAGTCCCAAATATTTTTGTACCGCCGAGTTCAACGGGCTTATTCGTGTCGCAGATGTCGCAACTTTACTGCAGTGATGTTCGTAAACCTAGTGTTGCAACTACCATCCTTCCCTATGGTCGGTACGTTTCTCTACTGTGAATGCATGTCCAGGAACACTCTCAACATTCATATCAGCATTCTCCGCTCTGAGAGTTTTCGCATTGCTGGATCGGGCCTACTTCACAGCTGGGGCTGTGCTCTTCCTAGGTCTTGCACCGATAGGAGTTGGATTAGTAAGATCTCGTGATAATCCGTTTTCTGTTGAGCTCACGGTTTTCTTCGTCACAGTTCCTTGACAGTCAGGCCGTTTACTACAATGTATATGACCCGCTGCTCGGTCGCTCGTCATGCGTGCCCAGTTCCGTGATGTCCACGTCAACTATACTGTAGTAAGTCACTTCTTCTATTGATCACAGAACATGATAATCCCTGATGCACTGTCTGTATTCATAGCTGTAAGTCTCAGGACAGAGAACTGCTTGATTGAAATTTTAACAAGTCCAGCAGTCAATATCGCAGGTAGATTGGCCGTGTTAGCTGCAGACTTCATAGCAATCGTGGCAACCTGGATCAAGACGTACAGACACGTAGAACATGCCGCTTTAACTGGGTTCAATGTTGACTTTAGTGCTGTACTTTTGCAATACGGTATGAATCATATTTTCAAGTGCATGTCTTCCTAAGTGAACTTTGCATTCATACAGGCACACTATTCTTCGTGTAAGGGTGCATGTTTGAAGCTTCACCGCACTAGACTAATGCGCAAGCGCAGATCTTTATGCCTCTTGGAGCTAGTGACCATTCTCCTCATTGTACGCCTCTCCTTGATATTAATTTGCAGAAAGAACCCTGATTGTTGATGCTCGTCCTCGTCCTGGCTTAGCCTTTTAGCCGAGTAGCAAGTTCATTGGGCTTTGTGATGATGTAGGTTTCTTACTGCTCATTTCTCACTCCTGTATGATGATTACCGGTCTTAGAATCCCGAACATCTTAATCTCGCGGTTCCTCATCAACCTGCGCCAAGTCGACTCCACAACAACCAGCCAAACAGTTCTTTCCTCTCGTTTCTCAGTGCTCAATAGCCATGCGTCCACTGCTTCCGGTATGATCGGTAATTTGGGCCAACCTCTTGCAGACAGCGACCAGATCTGGAACAATGGGTTTTCATGCGATACAGAACTGCGCGAAGGCTGCTCAAATGAGGTTGTGAATCATGAAGACATCAAGGATCCCGCACGCCCGTGATGGACGGCCAAAGGAGGTGCGTACTATGGAGGGGTTCTGTTCGAGTTTCTGAGCGCTGATTCAAGACTGCCCACCAGTAGGTTTCGGTATGATATTCCTAACAATGAATGTTCATTGATGACAGACCGTGACAGCTTGACGACCTTGTTTAAATCTCTGTGGTGTTTTCATCGTTTTGACTCTCGTGGTGTTGAGATACGGTTCATTTTTGCCCTCTCCCTGCTCAGCGTTCCGTATCGGAGACTGTTCACAGTAACTCTACTATGGTCATGAGTAAAAGTAAACGTCGAGGACTGAAGATGACGCCGAGCCTGAGTGCGCGGCGGGATTGATCCGCCTGCCGAGCGCTACTTTTCCGCCTGGCGACTCGACTCAAATTGAAGCATTGATTCTTGCTCTTCTCCTCTGACTCCAAATCAAAAGATACTTCTGTCAAAGTATTGTATCCACTACAATCTCCCTCATTGTGAACTTGCAGTGAATATCGAATGAACTGCGTCCCCTGCGATCGGTCAAATTCTGATTACGCGCCTACCACCACATGGTGCCTGAGGCACTACAGTCAGAATGTACGATTGCATTTCCGGGCCTTCAGTGGATGAAGAAGCCAACAGGTATCTTGAGAAGACGATGTTCCATCGATAAGATGACAAGGCCAGCTCCTTTAAGACCCCTGTGGCAAACACCGCATCACGTAAGCTGTGAACTGTCCAACAACACTGCACCCTGTCGTTGGGTCGAAGGTCGCTCACCACTGACTTAGTATAGCACCTCGCAAAGCCACCTTTTTGCTCAGGTATTGCACATGTATTATGGAGTCAGTAGGATACGGCAACTGTACTCGACGACATCTCGCACCCCGAACTTAGAGTGCTTGACCCACTGCAGTGCCGTCTTCCGCATCTCACGGTTGATAGAGTTCCGATTATTATGTTGACATATCTTTGTTACAGCCACTGCGTAGGACTATATAACAGCGTGAGTTCACATATGTGCTCTCTGTACTCCGCCTTGTCACACTACAACTTCCCCAGCGAGTCTCTGAATGTCTAGTTCTATGCAGGGTTTAAGTAGTGTAGATATATATAATGAGTACGCCTCTGGGTATCCTTTCGAGATTGGCCTTGTTCTGACCCTCTCATAGATTGGTCTCGAACTACTCCTTTATCGCTTCTTTCAGTAAGTGTCTATGCTTTCATACCGACGCTGCCCGATACCAGCTGAGCATTGTGACAGCATTATTTGTTTACGAATTTTCTATCACATTCGAGCATGAAGTTGAAATTTGGCGACGTAAATGGACCTTCGCAACTTGGCTCTTCCTTGCAAATCGCTATCTTTTGTTGGCCTCTCTCATCGCGCAAACTGTGCCACCCGGTGCTGAGGTGAGTAACTGAGCATCAATTAGCATAAGTTATTTAGGCTAGAAATCCAGATGTGAGTCCATTTCCTCATTTTTCATTTCAGCAAGTTCATCTACACCCAGAATAGTGTTGCCGCGGAAGGTGAGGTGACGGAAGGTGAGGTGAAGGAAGTTGAGGTAGCGACCGATTGGTAAGCACCTTTCTCGCCTTAAGGTGACCGGAGGTCATCTTAAGGGCCTTCCCTCACCTTCCGTCTGCGACGTGTTCCCATCAGTATTCCCGCGTCTCGCGGTATCATTATCTCGTACCGCGCGACGTTGAAGCTCTTACTTCGTCTACTCTCACATTGTAACTAGACTTTGTGCATAATTGACCAATAATCATGGATCTACCTTGAATCACGCCATGCCCTACTGAAAAGGCCGAGACTCCGACACCGCCGTCACGATAGCGACGCGCCGTCGGTCAGCGATGCCCACGGGACTGTCGACGCTGGGTGGATGTGGACGAACCCATCCTGTAAGTAATCGCTACCTTCGCTGTGGGATGCTCCAAGGAGAATCTGGCCTCCAGTACCATGACAGATCAGTGGGAACAACAACTGTCACGGTGCATGCAATGCGGCTCAGTGTACGGTTGCTCCTGCAATCGAATGCAAGAGTTCGCTGACTCGCCACCGAGTTCCTCTCCGCTGCAAGAATACTCGACCCTCCCAGATGCACACGGCACAACATATCGCTATTCAAGCCAATCATATACCACCGAGCCTCATCTCGGCGGCAGCAACTATGGAACATCAGATCAAAATGCCAGCATCTCGACCATGTACAACACAGGCTTTATGCCGTACCCATGGTCTTATCCTCTGAACGGCGCGCGCGGATCATTCATGTACGTTCTATGCTCACTACTACTTTTCTATGTTATTTATCATATCGTTATAGGCCTCATGCACCCATTTCGCCGCCCGACGGACCATCGTCATCCACTGTGCCGCTCACCCAGTCTTCGGCCGCGCTTGAATCCAGTAGCAGTCAGAGTCCTAGTCATGCACGAGGGAAGAAACGTCGCGCGGGAGTATTGGACGCAATGCCAGGCTCGAAAGATGGCTCACCACGGCGTCGCCGAAAGCGGCACGCGCAGCGTGACCACCACCTCAACCTTCTGGACCTGGAGTTGCTGGCGTCGGTCCGGCTGTCGTACTACCTCCTTTGAGCGGTACGACATTGCCTCCTGCACTTGTAGGAAGACAGCCGCAGCACTCGTCGACTTCCGTGACTGCATCGCGTGGTCGCACCTCTGGGCGCAATCGAAATCGTGACTCGGTCGCACAAGTGACTGATGCAACAGACGTCTGGTACTTCATTCTTCCATTCAATAGCTCATCCAGCAACCCTCCTGATACCATCCCGAACTTCTCTGAACGCGATGAACATTTATATAAGCGCCCAAAGTACGAGGACGGTAATCATATCGTATGTAGGCTATGCGCATCGCTTGAGTATGTGGCAATATCATCTCTTACAGGCTTATTTTCTCATTCTTCATTCTGCGCCATTTGTTTAGCCCTCCAAAGTGGAAAGCATGGTCCAATGTTCATGGGCAGACTGCTGCGATTCGGAACCACCTTACTGCCGAGCACAAGGACATCTGGGAGCACACGGTGGTCGATAAACACCTAAAGGGCTGGGAAGCCATCGCTGTCACACATCCTGAGCTGGCAGGAGCTAAGACTCAAGATAAATTCACGATGGAAGGAGTCTACGAGCGACTGCTTCGGTACCTGGTCTGCAGTGATGAGGTATGCATGAGTGTTCTTCTTCTTGTTTTGCACCTTGTTCTTTACATGTATATGTTGTAGTCCATACGACGGATTGATGATAAGTTCTTTCGTGAGTTTGTGGAGTATTGTTTGGGCGAGAAGCTCCCACCAGGGACAGAGCTTATGCATCGGACGGCCTTCACTGGGTACATTCTTCGCAAATTTCAAGAGCGGTTTGATAGGCTGAAAGAGATGTTAAAGGTATGCAATATGGGCAGTAGCATGATGAATACGTTGATTGATAGAAGCTATGTTTAGCATGCTGTTGGACGTGTCTCTTTCACGACTGACATGTGGAGCAACGCAGTCTTAAAGGGCTTCATGGCGATTACAGTTCACTTCATTACAAGAGATCCCAAGACTGGACAACTTGAGTTGCAGTCTGAACTTGCAGCATTTCGGTATGTTCGGGGAAGTCACACCGGAGATGTGATGTCCGATGTTTTCATCCATGTTCTCCAAGAGTTGGATATCATGGGAAAGGTGGTTTGCTATGCTCTCAGGTTGTTGCGCACCGTCACTAAAAACATGTCAACAGATTGGGCTTATAACATTGGACAATGCAAGCAATTGTACGACCATGATGGCAAGCCTAGAGGGCAAGCTCGCTCGTTTCGGTGTCATTTTTCATCGAGAGCAAAACCGCGGCAGGTAAGCCACAATCTCGCAATGGCTGGCATTCATTTCACCCTATTTGTAGGTGCTTTGCGCACGTCATCAATCTCGGTGTTCAAGCAGGACTCAAGACACTGACAGATGTCGAAACATTGATCGAGCTTCTAGAAGGGGATGGCTCAGGCCCAGGTCTAACAGATGAGGACTGTCGTTACATTGAGGTCCTTAAAAGTGATATCTTGGCATATTGCCGCACTCTTGTAGCAACATGTCGATCGTCATCGCAGCGACGCGAGTTTCTCCAAGATGCGATTGAGCAAGCCAATACCTTGCGACTGTTCGGTGAAGATGAAGACGGCAAGGCCACTGAGATCTCGACACAGCTGCAACTACTTCGTGATTTTGAAGTTCGGTGGTCTGCAACTTATCTTATGATTAGTCGTCTCACGTTATTGTATCCGGTGAGCTGAGTTTAAGCATGCAGGTTTAGACAGGGGCCTAATATATTGTATGCTTCAGGCGGTTCGTCTAATGGCGCATCAACTTCCAGATGACCAGCAAGAGCAGGTGAGATTAACGGAGATCCAGATGCAGGTCTTGGAGGACATATGTACATGGCTCAATGTGCCGCACCTCGTGCAAGAGGTGCTGTCAGCGGAACATGCGCCAACCGCATGTCATGTGCTTCCTGCATACGAGAAAGTAATTTACATTTTACGGCTTACTGCGAAACATCACATCCCACGCCTTGCACTAGGTTGTGAGCGGCGCAGAGGTAGCGCTTCACATTCCGATCCGAAGCTAGTTACTATTTCAATATTGTGAAGGTATTTTACAATGGTGTAAGGTATAGTGTAAAACGTGAAATAAGCCAATAGTGTTCCACAAGTATAAGGAAGGATGTGTGACGGCTGCTAGCGCAAGCGGTCGAGAGGCCAGACAATAACGGTGAAGAAAAACGGATTGATCTCAAAGGTTAAGATAAGATTACAAACTGTGCAGATAAGCGCGATACAGTCTGGACCGCCCGACGAACTCTAGGCTTACCGACGGCGCTCAGCGCGCCTTGCGCGTGCGGACAACATGCAGCAAGGGCGCGAGGTTTTCGGCAAATAGAACCGCCGACGTTTGTTGTGCACGTTCTTCTACTCTGCATTTTCATCAAGCGAAAACTACCAAGCGAATGTAGCGGCGGCTGTGGAGGCGTAATTGTTACACAGGCATAAAATGCAGTGCACGGAATTTCCCATGCCTTGCGGCAGCAACCGGGAGGACGTTAGGAACCTGCGCGACACAACCTCGCATTGCGATGTTCAGCATATCTCACAAGGTGTGTATTCATTTTACGTCCTATCATGCCTATCGAACGAGCAGGAAGCACTGCATTTCCAGTCTGAGGAACTACTAATACACGATGCAGTGCGCAACGACAGGCTGAAGCGACCTCTATCTAATCGTACATACGGGGCGGCGCGGTTACGAAATAGGTAAGGCAAAGGAAATGAGATGATCTAATCCAACTGCTCCCACAGAGCGTTGTTGTCGTGAATAGGGACATCAGCCTCGGGGACGACTTCCAGAGGAGGGATGTGGTCGTCGTCGTCGAGGATGTGGGGGCCGGCAACGACTTGGTGGGGCTGCATTTCCCCGGTGT
>JANHOG010000880.1:0-11104 GCA_027627325.1 Phlebia brevispora
GTAACCCAAGTCTAGGGTCCGCTTGGAGGACCTCGGAGACGTGTTCTCAATTACGGCGCCGCGGCGGGATGCTCGCTGCGTCTCTTCTTCCTCTTCCACCTGCAGCAAAACACGAGAGCAGTCGCTCGCAAGTTTTTGTAAAAATTCCGAATAATGGTATTCACGTACTCGTGGCAGCGCCGCACTGGAAGCCTAAAGCGGGCCGATCAGCTCAGGAACCCCCCATGCGGCGAACGCGCTCTACCATACCGTCTCGCACCGTACTAGGTCGGGTGTGGCTCCCAGCTATCTCGCTGTGTGCAGATCTTGGTGAATAGCTTCGCGCAAATCTTGCGCGTCAAACTGTTCACCCCGCTTGCATCATTGCTCGACCACGGCTAGAGCGGCCGTTCTAGGCGGGCTAGAGCCCGGTCTCACTTCCACTTTCCTTCCGGCCCGGTGAAATACAATCTCAACCTTGCCCACACAGTTTCAAAGTGCGAGGATGGAATCAACATGTGCACGAAAGCAACCCGTGCAGTTTCTAGACACGACGCGGCCGTCTGTGCGATATTTGTAGGAGCAGCTTCGGCTGAAGATCCCCTTATCTTGTATGCAACTGAATTCATCTCCCAAAAGCGACGGTGAGTTTTTCCCAGGTTACTGCTGCAAGTCTAAGCTTGTAATTATTTCTGATTTCAGGAAACGGATAGGTCGCGGCTAGATCCCCCGCTAGGGGGTGTGATCGTAACCTTCTCAGTAAACACCCCGACCTGCTAACAGGCCTTTTCGTGGCCCTCCTAGCGAGTATACCTTAATCGCAGTCGGCATAAGAGCCTATTTCCGGGAATTTCTTGTGAAAGTTTAAGACCACCAAGCTATTCTCGAGGGCCTAAGCCAGCCTTTTCCACACAAAGCAGACGGCTCACATCAGGCCATATTACGCGCTCGACAATGTTCGTTCTTGAATTCACAATACCCCGGGGCCCCTGTCCAGCACAATAGATATCATCGCACGCACTCTCTTCCCCAAGACGATCGCGTATCCCGCACTAGTCCGACATCCCTTGAACCTGGACCGAAATAGGGTCCTACGCCTGCCTTGTTGTGCCTGACTGTGCATACTTTGCAAAATGTTCTCAAGGAAAACTGCGGAGTACTTCCATCAGGCGGCAAGAAGCAACACAGCAGCGTTCTGCGAAGCGTAAATTTGCTGTCATTGAGTAAGGGCTAGTCCAGCATCTGCGATATCGCTATGATCTACGTGGCAGTTCTATCAGAAACGCAGGAAGGTATGTCTAATTCTATGATCTCAATTGTGTTGCCGCCAAGACTAACCTACTGTACTAGCAGACGAATGACGATGAAAATTTCGAAGGCCTCTATCGTACGGAATCGTGCTCTCTGTCGAGCCCCTCAAGCCTCTGCCAGTTTCGCGATGGTGTACTCTCGCAAACGCCTCTTTGCCGGTCGACCATGCGTATTCAAGCCACCCGAGAAGGCCCACGTAGCCTGTTTCCATAGTTCTGGATCGACATCGCTGTGACTCCCGTCTTTTGCCTTGTCTTGAGGTTTCCTCAGAGAGTACTTGCGAATTATGGCGGCGCCTCCGGGCTACGAAAGCGCGAGGTGTCGCATTGTAGCAAACTGGAGAACGAGATAAGATCACAACTCACATGCTCTTTGAGGTACGCCGTTACGTCTATGATGTATCCATCGATGACAACAAGACAGCGCGCCGCAGAGGCAGCGTGTTCTTGCGCCTTCTCAATTGTCCAAGAAGGATGTTCGACTGAATGCTCTCCTTCTAGTTTCTCTATGGATTCGTTGTCGATATACGCCTTCAACATCATGTGTTGCTTTGCGTCGTTCAGATCTTCTTGTCTGGCGCGCCGGAGGTTGGTCGCAAGTCCGAAGGCGTGAAGCAGCATGATTATCCACTTGGATGGATCCCACTCGAGGGGCGTGGGGCCTGAGCGGAAATCGTATGGGAATGCGTGCTACGTTCGTGAGTCAGGGCGATTGAGGTTGAGTATCTCCTGTGGACTTACATGCTGGGATTTCCGTTAGCGTTAGTTGCATAGATAATACATGCCATACGACTTACGAAGTTGTGATTGCCTTCACCGCCGGTGAGTATCGCAAGAATCTGCAGTCAAATCAGCGCGGGATCCTACTGAGCGAGACATTATCCATACAAGGTTGGTGCGCGATGTATCTTCGTCGGAGTACGGCTGAACACCGTTCCAGTGGGCAGCCCTAGAATGCGTATTGGTCATTGCGCCTGATATGTTGTGTAGGACTTACGAATTGATGAGAAAAATACTATGCCAGCCTGGAGAACCAAAAATTAATTCAGCACGGCATAGATATCTTGCCTATGTACGTACTTATCACACTTTTAAAAAGCCCTGCCCAAATGAACGCGCCGGCACCCTCGCCCCATAGGCGGCCTATCAGGACCGGTGCAATAAAAGCGGAGAAGAAAGCTAAAGGAACTGCAAAAGGCCGTCAGCTGTCGTTACCACTAACGCGAGACGTCTATCATACCGTAATATCTATGTTGAAAGCTGACCACTGGATGTATTATTAGCGTGGCAACTTGTATTTAACGGTCTTTGAGATGCACCTTTGTCCTTGTCGAGATCCTCGCGATCGAGAAGAGCCATCCGCTCGTACTCTGTCTTGTAAAAAATCCATCCCATGTGCGCCCAGAGCATTCCTCGAGTGGCAGCATATCTACAAGATTGGCCAAACTGCGTCAATCGTAGGATCGGCTGCGAGCATGGAAAGTTCGTACGGATCGTGGACAAGGTCATCCGTGTATCGCTTGATACGAAAAGGCAACGTCAGAGTAAACTTGTGGACGCAGAACATGGCTTACGTGGTGCAGACGATGCCTCAATGCCCTATGGAAGTCGCGCTTTAAGGTCCTGATATTATCTTGAAATGAAGGATTCAATGACTCACCACCACTACAAAAGGAGGTATATGAGAAACAAAGAATACCGTCATATTGGAAGCTATAGTAGCGTACCTTGATAGAACCTTGGCAGGCACTGGCGCCACCCAGTGCGATCGCAGTCGCGACGGCAGGCCCCACTCGGAAGGCCTTGTGCGAATAAAGCCGATGGTAGCCTACAGTAAGACTAAAGTATATGATTTTAGGGACTGATACGTGAAATAGTTAAGTAAAGTTGTTTGACGTACCTGAACGTAGAAATCCGATAGAGAACGAAAGTCAGGAGTAGGGTCTTCCAGGACGTCGAGCGCAAAGGGTAGTGCCAGATGCCAACTGCCGCAGCAAGATGCACCGCTACAAAGAAGGTCGCATTTTCCCACCAGACAGTTTGTTTAGGGTTCGAGCTCGATGATATCTCCCCCATGATCACCGTGGAGGCAAGAAAGGTCTTGAACGGTACGAGTTATTCAATCGTTCGCTTTGATCTTATACCTGTCACAGCACAAAAGCGCGGATACGTTCCGCCATGTTGAGTGCGAATTGTTGTGGGTTTTGCATCGCGTACGATGGGGAAGTGAGATCATGTTGTAAGTTGCAATTGGGGGAAGCGACCTCCGTCCACCGGCAGATAATCACCACGCGCGGCGAACTACAGCACCTTCCTCTTTTGCACATGACTCATCTCGTCGGCCGCCACCGCGAGCGCTGGCGCCGAGTCGTAGCTTCCGTTGAGTGCCGCCTCATCTTGAACGCCTTCTACGCCGTATGCCTATTGCTTGAAGCATTACGAATGCGCCCAAGGCCTGCTCATGGTGCGGAAAGATAGCGAGTTAGTGCATAGGTATAATGTTATTGATGGATCTGGTCTGATAAACAGCGCAGGAATATTGGAGCGCGATGGATTCGGAGCGCGCGAACAAAAACATATGACAATCCCCCCCAGAGAACAGCTTTACCAACGCGCATTTCGTGTACGGTCATGCAAAAGTAAGAACGCGGTGTGCTCGACGTATCATGTACATAGCGACTAGAGATCGTCTCTGACATGCCTGACAGAATCCCTGCCAAGCTGTCACCTCTCATACTGGTATGACATCTGTGGCCTTCTCTAAAGGCATGCCCTACTTCGGAGCCGTCACTAATAGTATATCAGCCCACGCCATCTGAACTTAACGTAGGGGGTGGCGTGCTCCGGCTTCCTCCCGTTCTTCCACGCGTCACGTTCGCCCGCCTCACCATAAGGACTTACACCTACTGGCACGACCGTCGTGTGGTCCTAATTCTGGACTGGTCTATCCACCGTGGAATCAAACAAGGTGTTGTTGCCCCACCTAAATGGATATTGAGTCCCCCAAAGAGACAGCCCAGGCGGCCTGCGTCCAGCGCATTGATCATGAGCGGGACCAGTTGTAATCCGAACCCCTTCAGCGCTCCTCCTCCCCCACTTTGGCTCGATGGTCGTCTATCTGCGCGGCTTTCTGTGATTACCGCTACAATACTATTTGGATGTGCGGTGCGCAACGTACCTGCTGCTGACTATTTGTACGTCGCGGGTTCGAATCCGTGTATCATGTATATGTGGTTTTTGACTAGCATGTTGCGTGTCATCCAGACACAACGGCGAGGGTGAGTGGCACTTATGAATTTGCTAATAACCTCAAGGAAATTCTTCTCCTCAACGAGACCTCAATAGCAAATAGTGTGAAGCTTGACGCCGATCAGCGTCGTCATTACAACAAAACATGTGAAACGTTCGCCGATGCCAATGAAGTACGTCTGCTGCGTAGTCGCTATTAGTGCCATTTGAAGCTAAGTGATGATTCTTCAGCTTTTAAGATCGTATACTGCCGCAGAATTGCGGCGCCTTCGGGCTGAGTGGGTTACGTCTATCAAAATTCAGTTTGAAGCATTCAGGACATTTATGCTTACAACGCAGGACGATGTGTCTATATCTATGATCACAATGATGTCGCTAACAAAACTAACATAGTAACATGCCAGGACGGAAATTTCGGATGCCTCTATCGCACGGAATCGTGCTCTACTTCAGGACCATCAAGCCTCCGCCAGTTTCGCGATGGTATACGCCTGCAGGCGCCTCTTTGCCGCTCGTGAATGTGTATTCAACCCACCCGAGAAGGCCCATGTAGCCTGTTTCCATAGTTCTGGATCGACATCGCTATGGCCCTCGTCATTTGTCTTGCCTTGATCTTTCCTGAGGGAGTACTTGCGCATTATGGCGGCACCCCCGGGCTATGAAAGCGCGAAGTGTCACAATCTAGCAAGCCGAAGAATGGGATAAGACGACGGCTCACATGTTCCTTGAGGTACGCCGTCACGTCCATGATGTGTCCGTCGATAACAATCAGACAGCGGCTAGCAGAGGCAGCATATTCTTGCGCCTTGTCAAGAGTCCAAGGAGGATACTCGTTTGCATCGTCTGGGTATAGCTTCTGCAGAGTCTCGGTGTCGACGGCAGCTTTCAATTTCATGTGACGCTTTGCTTCGTCTAGGTCTTCTTGTTTGGCACGCCGGAGGTTGGTCGCAAGTCCGAAAGCGTGAAGCAGCATGATCATCCATTTAGAGGGGTCCCACTCGAAGGGCGTCGGGCCTGAACGAAAGTCGTGCGGGAACGCATGCTATGTTTACGGGTCAGGTCTATTGAGGGCGTTTGTTACCTGTGCACTTACGTGCTGAAACGTCCGTCAGTGACGGTCGCTTTATGAATGCATGGCACGTGACTTACGAAGTTATGGTTGCCTTCACCGTTGGTGAGTACCGCAAGAATCTGCAGTCAAATCAGCGCTGGATCTGATTGAGCGAGACATTGTTCGTACAAGGTTGGTGCGTGACGTATCTTCATCGGAGTACGGCTGAACACCGTTCCAATGAGCGGCCCTGCCGTAGTACGTATTGGTCGTGACACTTATCATGTTGTTCATGACTTACGAATTGATGAGGAAAGTACTGTGCCATACTGAATGACTGGAATTTAGTACTATAGACTGTTGCAATAAGCGGATATATGCACCTATCACACACTTCAAAAGTGCGGCCCACACGAACGCACCGGCTGCGTCATCCCACAGGCTGCCTATCAGAACCGGCACAACGAAAGCAGCAGAGGCTGTGATGGGAACTAAGATAATAAAGGTGGTCAGCCATGGTCATCATTGTTTCATTGTGCTGCTCACTGTAGTATTTATGCTGCATGATGACCACTGGGCAGTTTGTCAATATGGCAACTGGGACCTAAGAACGCTCGAGGAATGCACCTTTGTCCTTGTCGAGATCTTCGCGGTCTACAAGACTCATTCTTTCGTACTCTGTCTTATAGAAGATCCACCCCATGTGCGACCAGAGCAGCCCTCGAGTAGCAGCATATCTGCGGAAGGACAGTTGTGTCAATCTCTAAATATGAGCACGACTATCACAGGTACTCACGGATCGTGAACAAGGTCATCTGTGTATCGCTTGATGCGAACAATAGGTGGAATCATTGATCAGACACACAGACACGCTCAAGGTGACCTACATGGTGCAAACGGTGCCTCAATGCCCTAATCAAATTCAGACAAGTCAGACTGCTGGCGTCACCATCTGAGAACCCGAACGACTTACCACCACTGCGAAATCAGAGATGTATCAGAGACATAGTAACGCATTACACTCGAAGCAATCAAAACCTACCTTGATGGAACCCTGACAGGCACTAGCACCAAAAAATGCAACAATGGCAGAGACGGCACGTCCAGCTCGGAAGGACTTGTGAGAGTAAAGCCTGTGGTAACCTACAGTGATGCTGAACCGCATCGTTGATTGTGAATAGTATAATATGAAAGATGGCGGGTTAGAGGTCACCTAAGCATAGCTATTTCATACAGGGCGAAAGTTAAGCATAGGGTCTTCCAAGACGTTGAGCGCAAGGGATGGTAGTAGATTCCTGCTACTGTAGCAAGATGCACAGATATAAAGAACGCGGCATTTGCCCACCAGATGGTTTGTTTAGGATTCGAGCTCGACTTCATTGCGCCGAAGGTTTTCGCCTAGGACTCGGAGCGATTTCGAATGGCAAGCTCGCTCAGCTAATTCCTTCGTTATATACTTGCCATAGCATAGCGCTTAGACATTTCGTGGTGAAGAATCCCCAGCATCCACCAATCAAAGCAAACGGGCGATCCCCAGCCCGGAAGACGCGGTGAACTGGCAGAGGCGAAATGTTCGATGTTAGACCGGAAACACTGAGGAGTGCGAATGTTCCATGCCCCAAACTCTCGCAACACCAACAGCTTCGATCGACATTGTGCGTTCCCATATCTGCAAATTTGAGGGTAAAAATGGCGAGAAGTCATTTAAATTTGATGTATCTACAATCTCTTGGGCAACGAACCTTTCTATTTTGGCGGACGAACGAGCACAGGTCAAAATGCATGTTAGTGTCCCGCCGCTTTCCCTCGCTAGAACGCACCAAGCGCGACAAATGGGACCATGCCATGTAGTCCTATCTTACTATCCAATACTCTGCTGCAACATGGTGGTATGCAACTACTACACAGACCAGTAGTGCTAGTTCGCTGCTCGGTTCGCCAGAAAATTGAACTACAGCACCTTCCTTTCTTGCACATGTGCATGCACGTTTGAGCGCCCGTGAACTCGAGGTCATCCTAGTTGGCAAATCTACCTGACTCTCATTTGTGGTATGGAGATTTGAGAGCAAAGTTCTGTGAGGAGTTAATATGTGAGTTGGAAACCGCATGCACTATCCTTACAGCCAACCGTTGTGGGCCACCATGACGTACTGACGTGTACGGACAGCTTGATCGGTAAACGCCGCGTTCAACTTAAAACTGCGGCGTCCAAGCGGACTTGCAGAAAAGTAGAGTGAGCGAGTTCGTACTACATTGACGTGATACCATCAATGCTGTTCCGTCAGAGCCATACACTGCAGAAATGCGATATGGCCGATAACACTTTGTAATCACTGTCATTCCTGCTCAATTTCCCCCCTTTAGCAGACTCTGGCGCAGAGAAAACGGGATGGAACACCCGCATTACCGCAAAAAACACAAGAGCGGTCGTATCGCGCCAGTCCATGCACAACGGATGCCAGCATGCCATCCCTCAGCGAGCGCTGCAGGAGCTAACACAAGTGTACCAGGGATCGTCGCTGGTAGCGGGCATATACCGTATGGCATCCCGGAGTCGTAGTTGTAGTACCACTCGAATATCTGGCACTGAAGCTAAATGAATATTGTGTCAGAACCCAGAAGTACTAGCATAACCATTCATTGTACCAAATGCTTCTTGTCAGTATCGAGCGGACTGCTACCACTCGCTATAGGATATGTCCTTACACTGGCATTTGCTGCCATTGTGTACTTACCTAGCATATCATGAGGCTACGTTACAATTCAGAGCTGAACAAAGTGTTGCTCCGAGCTACAAGAACTAACGGCATAAAGCGATGATATCTGATAAAGCTTTGCTCCGTTCCACGTGCGTTGCACCCTCCCTGCCACCCCTTGAAAGCTCACCTCAGACGTGGTTCTAACCCTCTATTAATTTGGCAACTATAAATTCCTGCAAGCGTTTGTTCGCCCTACGCGAGTGAACATTGAGTCCCCCAAAGAAAGCCCAGGTTGCTTGCTTCCAGCGCTGAGAGCGGGATTGGTCGTAAGTTTCACATTTTCCACGGTAATCGTCTTTCGGAAGAGCATATTGCCACAGAAGCTGTGCACCGCCGGGCTAGGTGGGTGACATTTGTCAGGATGTAATCGGCAAGCAACCAGTGCATTTACGCCTACATGTTCCCCAAGATAGGTCGTCACGTCCAAGATAAATCCATCGAGAACGACGAGACAATGTCCTGCTCTCTCACGCGCATATACTTGCGCTTGAGACAGGGTCCAGGCGGGGTGGTCAGGATGATCGTGTTCATCCGACCCAGCAACACTTCCCTGAGAAGAATATCCTGACTCGATGGCATTGCCACTCTTTATCAGCATGTGGCGCTTTGCTTCGTCGATGTCTTCCTGTTTAGCACGTCGCAACCTGCCAACAAGTCCCAGATAGTGCAGCGCCAGGATGATCCATTTCGACGGATCCCATTCGAACGTCGATGGCCCGGAACGGAAGTCATATGGAAATGTGTGCTGTAATGAAATGTTGTCAACATATTCGTCTCCGTTGTAGGTTACCTGACGCTTACGTGCTATCATGGATTTAGCCTAGGCGCTCAAGAGAAGATGATGACTCACAAAATTGTGATTCCCCTCGCCACAAGTCAATATAGCCAAGAGCTGAAGCAGGAAAGGACCCTCAGATGACTCTACTAAAGACCACAAGATGCTATATCTCACAACGTTGGTCTTCGACGTGTTCTCGTCAGAGTATGGTTGTATCCCATCCCAGTGGGCAAGCCTATGGAGTCAGAATGAGACGTAATTCTTCTCGAACTAACGATTGAACATACGAATTTATCAAGAATGTACAGTGCCAGACTAGGCGATATGAGGCAAGCTTGTAGTGTCATACGACTTATGACTGACCTAGTAGAGTTTTAACGAGGCTAGCCCAAATGAATGCCCCAAATGCGTCATTCCACAATGTACCAATAAGGGCGGGGGCAACAAAGGCTGTGAATAGGGTAGTGGGCACTGCGATCAGTCAGTAAGAAGCTTCTGAAGAAATTGTGGGGATCATACTATAGTATTTATGTTGCAGTCTAGCGACTGGAACGGAACAGGGTGTCATGAATAAATATAGTCTCACGCCTTTCGTTCATGCCTTACTTTGATCATTCTTAAGATCTTTCCTGTCTATAAGATCCATCCGTTCGTATTGGGGTTTGAAGAAGATCCAACCAAAGTGGGACCAGAGAAGCCCGCGAGTCGCAGCGTAGCTGCGGACAAATCCGCATAAGACAGGTCAATATTGGTCATCTCGGAAGTAGATAAGGACCTTACGGGTCGTGTACGGGATCGTCTGTATATCGCTAAGGGATAGGTCAGTCGCGCAATAGAGATCCCGGAACACTACGCACATGATGCAAGCGGTGCCGCACAACCCTGACTTACAATCAGTAAATCTAATCCTAAGAACAAAAAGGACGAATGCACAGCTACATACCACCACTGGCACGGGTGTGGGATTTCTATCAGTAAGTTGTTGACAGAGAAGCAAGCAGAGGGCTCATTACCTCTATGGAACCTTGACAGGCGCTTGCACCAAGCAACGCAAATACAGCTCTGATGGCTGGCGTAGCCCGAAATGACCTGTGAGAATAGAGACGATGATATCCGACGGTGATGCTGTTGATCGTGGACATAGTCAGTACTGCGTAACTCCGAAGGCGGTCAGAAATCTTTTGTACTCACCCCAAGCTGGCGAGCTGCCACAAGACCACGGTCAGAACTAGGGTCTTAGAAGACGTCGCCCATATAGGGCGATAGTACACCCCAACGAGAGTCGCAAGATGGGTAGAAAGAAAGAAGATTGCGTTGGACCACCAGATGGGCGTTGGATTGTTATTAGTAGACATCTTTTTCCGTTGGAGAGGGGAAGGCACGCGCTCTGAGAGGAATTGATAGTCGAGTGAGGACCTCGGTTTGATGAGCTATTGCAGAGAACAATAGGGAGCAGCAGAGAAAAAGATAAGGACGAAAAGTTGAGGATGTAAGGGTGGAGGGAGTCTTGGAGGTGTTATGGCTGTCGCCATATGACTGCGAGCCGGATTGATGTGGGCTATGAAAATTACAACCGGTCAATCATCATTGTACGATGCCCGAGCTGAGAATTTGGGTTTCCTACCCATTGCCATGATGCACTCGATAACGCGTTGCAACCTCGAAACGAAGGTACGATTTGCTCAAAGGAGCAAAGCGTGAACACGCCCATCAATTCCCAGTGCTGCTGGCCGTTTTTAGCAATGACACGGATGAAACGCGCAAAGGCGCCCGCGTCTATTCGACGCCACCGCTCTTCCAGCGACCACGACCATGCCCTCGCCTCTCCTTATCGAGGTCTGTGTCGACTCTGTAGAATCTGCGATAGCGTTGGTTGGCTTATATTTATCGAGAGAGTAACATCTGAAAATTTGGCATGTCGTGATATCATCATAGTGCCGTGCGAGGAGGTGCGAACCGCCTCGAGCTGTGCAGCAAC
>JANHOG010000881.1:0-11079 GCA_027627325.1 Phlebia brevispora
GGGCCGCGGCTTGTGCGGGCTTGGCCTCCTCTTTGGGGGCTTCGAGGTGGGAGATGTCGTCACCCTCCTCTGCGAGCAGCGCGATGACCTTGCCTACGGGGATGTTTTTAGCCCCGTCCGGCGCCTGAACGGAACCGCGTTTCGGGAGATTGAGGACGGCGAGCATTGTAGTGACGAGCGAGCACACGCACCAAGATTTTGCCCATAACACCGTCGTCTTGTGCCTCGACGTCGATGGTGGCTTTGTCAGTTTCCTGTATATTCGAGTTCATGGGTCAGTAAATTGCAAGTTGCAAAGGAACCTTCTACACGCACTATCTCAAGGAGTACATCGCCTCCAGAGAACTTCTGACCCTCTTTCACCTTCCACGACGCTATGCCACCTTCCGTCATTGTTGGTGACATTGCAGGCATGTTGAAGTTCGTTATTGCCCTCCATGTCGCAGTGGTCTTGAACCCTATGTTCAAAGCGTCCCTGTCAATGTCTCGTGAGTAGAAGGTGCACACTAACCTCTCCGCTTCGCAGCAATAGAAGCAACGTTCTTTACGACGGCACGCCCTGCAAACATGTTGAACTCGCGCCGGAAAGGATCGTCGTGGTCGGGTCCGACGGCGAGTGGGTGGAATATGAGCAGGTTTCAACCAGGCGCCGGCGGGCGTATTCCTCCACAAAAGGCAAGTTCACGTCACACGTGACGTGGGGCGCGTAGCCGCGCGTCTCGACGCGTGGATGGGCGCTCGCGCGGTATTCTCAGACTGAGCTTGTTCAAGTTCAACTTCGACCCAGTGATCCTCCTCCTCGTCCGCATCGCAGCTCGTGAGGTGCAGGTTGTTAGTATTTTTCGAAACATTTACAGACGTGTTGGCATTCTTTTTTTTCTGTTGACGCATCCCCAAAAAGCGCCGCGTTACCAGGTATCCTCGCCCTTCGTCTGGCGACTCAGCCTGATTCTGCTGAGGGCATAGTATTGAATATCCATATGTCACAAAAGAGTGAGTTTCAAACTTATCCCGTGTTAATACACGTGTTGAAACGTATTAGCTTCCACTTCGAATCCGCTCGATCCAATTATTGACACGATTTGCGAGACCCCGCAGGCAAGACGTCTCGCAAAAGCATATTTCAAACTGCTTAGATCACAGCAACCTGGAGAAGGCACTGTCGATCTCCCTATTGGAGCGGTGCGCATCTGCGCACGGATAGCTACTCGGTACAGTGCACGTAGCAGCCGCTGGTTTTTTTGAATTGCTAACGTGAATTTTAGGATTGATGGGAAAAGCAACGGCACTTTGTTAAGGGAAATATACAAAAAAACGCCTGCTGCCGAGACTCCGATGGCCTTCATGGCGTCTCTGTCTACAATTCAGGGAATATTGATAAAGGTCCAGGAGTCAGCCGGAGCCATTGAGCCGAAGAGATCTTCGTTTGTATGCCCCCCGCTCCCGGCTTATCATCCACCATGCCCGTCTTGCATCGAGAGCAAATACTATTGCCTGATGATCAGCGGGTCTACATTGTGTGCGTACTGTGTCCTGAAGAGGGTATCATGCCGGCGAGATGGCACTGAGTCAGCAGAGAGAATGGTCACAGAGGCGGAAAGTGCACAATCCACGCCGTGCAGCGTCGCCAGTCCGAGAGACATAGGCCAGGTTGACGCGGAGGTTTCCGCATCATACAGAACTCCATCCTCGGCGAAGACAACACCCTCTTCGAAAGGTGAGTCTGCAAGATTTGTTTGTGGTCCATCAACATTGCTCATTGTGTCTACAGATTTGGACGCTCCAACCTCGGTGTCTGCTGCTCTTAAACAGACACCTGTCAAGAGACCTGCCGCTATCTCTTCAAAAGATCCTCCCCCCGTAGTCAAAAAGCCACGATTGACCGATGCAGTCACTTCCCAGCAAGAACAGAGATCGATAAAACCTACAGACCTTAAGAAAATCCGAAAGCTTACACGGAAGTCTACTAATGCTGTCCCGAACTCCAAAGCAAGCAGCCGGCCTATCATCGAGGGAGGTGCAGAGAGTCTCTTGCTGCAGCCTAGCGCTAACTCCGGCGCATCAAGTTCTGGTGCCCAAGACGTGCTTGCGCAGGCAGTGAGAAGCGCTTCATCGGAGATCATAACTTACACACAAGAGTACCCTTGCCAAGACGTGAGGTTACGCTTGAAGATACTCGACCTTAAAACACGGCTCGACACACTTGACGGGTTGACAGCTTCGACAACTGGGTCGGCGGGGAAAGATAAGGATGTCGCTGAGGTGACTGCTGTGGGAGAGATGGTTTCTGAGGTCCAACAGGAGATCGTCTCCCATGTGACGAAGAACGGTTGTTCAGATGTCCGCCTGAAGATCAAGGTTGTGGACCTTGGAACTAGATTGAGTATCAGCGTTGATCCCCCGGTACCAGATACGGCTAGCAAATGATCATTTACCGTGCATATTATGGTTTCTACTGTTCGCCGTGCGACGTTGATGTATGCAAAATGTTGCACGCGTCGCTCTCCTGTAAAGTCGTCCTGGTTCCCAGTCGCGCTCCATATGGGCGCATGTTTGTGGTATTGTTTGCACTTTGTTTGTCGAAGTTGTCTATCGAACGCGGCCGACACCCAGGTTGTAACTTGAACTTTACTGGCAACTCATACACATTCTGTGCTCGATACATAGACGTTGACATGCCACCTACTCCTTTAGACACAGTAATCAACAAAATATGCCAGACAGAAGAAAGTAGGAAACTTGCCAAGGCATATTTTAAGCACATCAGATCATTGAGGCCGGGTGAAGGCACTCACAATCTGCCCGAAGGCGTAGTTCACATCTGTGCTTGGATGGCCACAACTCGGTATGATAAATACTATAGCTACATTGCTCTTACTTAAACAGGCGCTATATGTCAGCAACGGTCATAAGGGTACTTCCTTGACCCACGTCTTCGAAGGCTCTGGGATCAAATGTATACACTTCATCGAATCACTGTCGACGATACAAGACATGCTTATGAAGTCAGGAGATTCCGCCAAGAATGTGAAACTGAAAGGTAGCCTTGGAACGTTTGACTGCTCGCCTCTCCCACTTTATATTCCTTCTTGCTGGCATTGCTCAAAAAACGGCTATGAATGTACTCAATTACATGGGAGTATCAAATGCGCATCCTGTTACCTAAGAAAGAAGACTTGTAACAGGGATGATATTGGCGTAGCTGAAGGTGCGCAAAAGTATCTTAATATGTGCTTGGATTGACCAGGTGGTGAAGGAAGCAGTAATTTGAGAAACCGGTCTCGTTCCGCTGGCGAGGAAGCGACAGTGTCGGATTCCGTCGCTAGACTTTTACCAGGTGGGTCAGACTTCTCATTCGTCTCCTTTGGAATAACGAACGGTCATGCAGCGCTGTTTGCAGATACTGCCGGCACAAATCAGCATTCCATTAGCCTAACAACCTCTAGGTTACGAATCAATTTGTCGGCAACGCCGGATAAGAATTTCGACCCTTCCAACCCGCCAGCTGCTACGATGACTACTGCTACTCTGCCAAATGAGCACGCTGCGTTTCCAAAGGAGTGCACAATGAGAAAATCAACACGAGACTCACAGGAATCTGCCCTTGTGGAGTCTCTCTGGGAAGACTTCTCATTGCGGCGAGGTGTAAATGAGGCTCTCGATATGAACTCACAGCCCGACCGCGATGACTCAAGCCACTCGGCGCCAAAGCCCGGTATTGTTTCTCGGATGCTTGGCAACAAGTTGAAGAGGTCTCCTCCAGCTTCCTTCGCTGTTGAACGTATGCGGTTCGGAGGTCGACTCCGGCAAGCGACCTCGTCGGCGCACCACGCGACGAATATATTTCGTATTTACTTAGGTTTGCTTCCGCTTTTATTCTCGATTTATTCCAGCATTCCTCTCGCTCCTTTCTAGCTGTAGTCTGGTGGCATTCTCGTAGGTACCTAGTCGTAGTCTAGATACCTCACGAAGTGTATATATTTACGGCGAGCTTGCGCTCGAAACTCGCCCCGAATTTATTCAACGGTTATCTAATCTACATTTAGCCGCTCGATATAATCGTATTCTCAATAGGTTATGGGCCCCGGTCGCCTATAATCTAGCTAATATTTTAAAGTACCGATCTACCTCTGTTAATACTATACAATGTCTGCTATTACCGATCCTAAAGACTCCCCGAACGTTTATCGAATCGAGCCGCTCCGCGGCAGCGATGACTATGCCAGCTGGAAGGTCAAGATGGAGGATATCCTGACCAGCCTCGAGCTTTGGAAATACGTTGATGGTACGGCGCGGAAGCCTGCCGTCGCTTCGAGGGTTGCATCTGCTGCCAGTGGTACTACAGGGACAGGCGCGGCGAGTGGGGAGGCGAAGCCAGAGCTGGACGAGTGGGTCAAGAAGGATAGGGCGGCGCTTACAGCGATTAGGCTTAGGGTGGCCAATCATCTTATCGTGTACGTCGCCAGTGCTGATTCTTCCAAGACCGCGTGGGATACGTTGAAGGAAATGTTCCAGCCCAAAGGCGCGATCGGCATTGTGCTGGCCCGCCGCAAGTTTTACCGCACCGAATGCGCTGAGGGCGCTAATATCGAGGAGCACATTCGGACGTTACGGGGTCACCAAGAAGAGCTAAACGCACTCGGTCAGAAGATCAGCGATAGTGACTTTGTCATGACGCTGCTCACTTCTTTGCCCGAGTCCTGGAACCCGTTTATCGCTGCTGTTGAGGTCACCGACCAGACTCGGTCCTCAGATGTGATTGCCCGGGTTCTACAGGAGAGTCGCCGGATTAAAAAGCCCGGTGACGACGTGGCTCTTGCCGTAAAAGGCAAACCCTTCCGAAAGCCGAAATCCCGAGTCCGGTGCTACTGGTGCGGAAAACTGGGACACATTCAGTCAGAATGTAGGAAGAGGACAGGCCAGAAAGCGAAAGAGGGATCGCAATCCGCCAATATCGCAACCGACTCAGGCGCATCAGGTACAGAGTACGCATTCCAATCCATTTCTTCCGAATCCACGGACGATTGGGCGCTTAGCGCTCGACCAGACGTTTGGTTGGCAGACTCAGCGGCAACGTCACACATTTGTAGAGATAGAGCCATGTTCAGCACCTACAATAAATTGCCGCAACATGTCCTGAAGGGACTTGGAGGTCACGAGTTAACTGTACTCGGCAAGGGAAATGTGAAGCTATGCTTTCCCACTTCTGAGGGAGCTGCTTCCATCACTCTCACCGATGTTCTCCATGCCCCGGAGTCTGACCACAACCTTTTATCGATCCCACGTGCCACAGATGCGGGCTGTAAGCTCATATTCAATGGCGAATCCATGCGTATTCTTACCCCAAGTGGACGCACGATTGCTGCAGCTAAGAAATCTGGCCGTTTGTATCCGATCCTGGCCCAGGCTCAAGTGCCCAAAAAGGAAACAGCACTTAGCGCGCGTGGTGCGCGCACCTGGGATGAATGGCATCGGGTCTACGGCCATATCTCTGTCGGCTCGCTGAAGACGATGAAGGCACAGGGCATGGTTGAAGGAATGGAGGTCATCAAGGGTAGTGAGCCGAGCAATCCGTGTACCGTCTGCTTGCGCGCGATGCAGACAGTGCAGCCATTCCCCAAGAAGTCGGAAACCAAGGTCGATCATATTGGAGACCTTACGGTGGCGGATTTATGGGGGCCCGCGCGCGTTTCCGGGCTGCGCGGAGAGTTATATTTTCTGGGATGCACGGATGTCAAGACACGCAGGACGGTCGGGTATTTTTTGAACACTAAGACAAACGTTGTCACATACCTGAAGCAATACAAGGTTTTCCTTGAAACCCAGGTGGACGCGAAGATGCGCACATTGCGCGTCGATAACGGAAAGGAGTTCGTTAATGCAGAGGTTCGAGCCTGGCTCCTAGAAAATGGAATTAAGCTCGAACTGACAGCACCCCATTCGTCTGCCCAAAATGGTATTGCTGAACGCGTCAACCGAACAATCGTCGAGCATGCACGCGCGATGATTTTCGCACATAACTTGCCACCGTCGTTGTGGAGGTACGCTGTCGAATATGCAATATATTTGAAGAACCGTGCTCCTACGCGCGCGCTGGTGGACAAGACACCAGACGAAGTCTTTTGGGGGAAGAAGCCAGACGTATCAGCGCTACAGGAGTTTGGCGTGAAGTGCTGGGTGTTGCGGCAGGACGGACAAATCCACAAACTCCAGGAGAAATCTCGGCAATTCATTTTTGTCGGTCTATCCGAAGAGTCCCGCGCGTATCGCTATTACAATCCTCAAACGCGCCAGGTCCTCACATCGCGGAACGTCGTCTTCGAGCATACAGGACCCGATACATCTATTGAAGGTGAATTACCGGTCCTATCTACAAGTGATAAACTCGAGACATCGCCCGCATCGCTCCAGGGGGAGCATGCGAGCGTTCCCGCGACGGTATCGGACACTACGGAGCAGGCCGAGCCGAGGCTTCCCGATAAGGCAACTCCACTGCCTAAACCGGTAGCGCCTGCCCGTGAGCGAAGTTCCCGCATCGCTTCGCTCCCGCGCATCGACTATCGCAGAGTCAACAACCCAGATGCACGCACGTCAGCCGTCAAGCCACAGGAAGATGCTGGGAAGGTAGCTGTCGACTACGCTTTACTCGCTGGCAGCGTATCGACTAATGGAGACCCGCAGTCGTTGGAGGAGGCACAAGCTCGGCCTGATTGGCCGAAGTGGAAGGAGGCGATGAATGTCGAGATGGACCAACATCATACACGTGGAACTTGGGAGATCGTTGACTTGCCGTCGGACCGCAAGACGATTGGCAGCAAGTGGGTTTTTCGCATTAAGCGCGACCAAACTGGCCAGATCGTCAAGTATAAGGCCCGTCTCGTTGCGCAAGGCTATTCACAGGTTCCTGGTGTTGATTTCACCGAAACGTACTCTCCAGTCGTCCGTCTCGAAAGCTTGCGCACTGTCATCGCACTTGGCAATGCACTCGACTTCGACCTGCATTCAGTGGACGTCGTCGGCGCCTATTTGAACGGAACTTTGAAGGAGCAAGTCTTCATGCGCCAACCTCCTGGGTACAACGACGGTACAGGCAGGGTCTGTAGGCTACTGAGGCCACTCTACGGATTACGGCAAGCCGGTTTTGAGTGGCACGATTACATGGACGATGAGCTCGAAGATCTCGGGTACGAGTGCCTGGATGCAGACCAGTGCATCTACGTTAGGCAACGCGGACCGGAAGTGGCGATGGCGGCAGTACATGTTGACGATATGCAACTCGCAACAACGAAGGGGTACATTGAAAGCGTGAAGAAGGAAATCGGATCGCGGTTCAAGATCACCGATTTAGGCGAGACGAACCAAATGTTGGGCATTGAAGTCCTACGAGATCGCGCTGCAGGTAAAGTAAAATTGAAGCAAACTAATTATATTGCACGCGTACTAGAATCATACGGGATGACGAATTCACATCCCGTGTCTACTCCCCTCGATCCGAACGTCAAGCTACTCAAGGTCGCGGCGAACGAGGAAACAGATAGCCTCGCCCGCCAGTACCAATCGGCCATCGGATCGTTGATGTATGCAGCGCTGGGTACGCGCCCAGACATCGCGTACGCTGTGCAGCACCTCAGTCAATTCTGCAGCGCACCGACTCAAGCCCATTGGACCGCGGTAAAGCGCGTTTTGCGCTACCTGAAGGGAACCCTGGACGTGGGCGTCGAATACGGACCGCGCGCGAAGGTCGAAGACTTAGCATTAGTCGGCTATTCGGATGCTGACTGGGCCGGAGATGCAAACGATCGCAAGTCCGTCTCTGGATATGTCTTCCTATTCGGCGGCGGCCCGATTACCTGGAGCTCGAAGAAACAGCCGACAGTCGCGCTGTCGAGTATGGAGGCTGAATACATGGCAATGAGCCATGCGGCACGGGAAGCGATTTGGCTACGTCGTTTACTAACAGAGCTGGGCGCAGTTCAGTCTGACAGCACCCCGGTTAACGTTGATAACCAGGGCGCTATCGCGTTTTCAAAATCCAAAACTTTCCACGGCCGCAGCAAGCATATCGACATCAGGCATCATTTTATTCGCGACTGTATCACTTCTGACGAAGTCTCCGTTCCCTACTGCCCTACCGACGACAATGTCGCCGATCTCTTTACCAAGGCACTCCCACGCGGTCGTCACACCGAACTACTTGAACGACTCGGTCTTTAACCAGAGTCGAGGGGGAGTGTTGAACGTATGCGGTTCGGAGGTCGACTCCGGCAAGCGACCTCGTCGGCGCACCACGCGACGAATATATTTCGTATTTACTTAGGTTTGCTTCCGCTTTTATTCTCGATTTATTCCAGCATTCCTCTCGCTCCTTTCTAGCTGTAGTCTGGTGGCATTCTCGTAGGTACCTAGTCGTAGTCTAGATACCTCACGAAGTGTATATATTTACGGCGAGCTTGCGCTCGAAACTCGCCCCGAATTTATTCAACGGTTATCTAATCTACATTTAGCCGCTCGATATAATCGTATTCTCAATATTCGCCGACCCTCCAGCGACCAAGAAACCGCGTATTGACCCCAATGGTCACCCACCTCAGAAGAAGCGACCAGAGAAGCTCAAAGATGTCCCACAGCTGCAGAAAGCTATCAAAGCTGGCTTGGCGGCCATGCCAAGCACCAGCTGTGAGGCTGAACGTGAACGTAGACCGTGTCCGCCGCGTCCTGCAAGCCCAAGGGAATCTCAGAAAGCAGCGACACCCATTGAATTACCCAGTCCCCCTCTGAGCGATGAAGGTCCGCCGCCGCCATCAGGAAATACCAAGCCGTCATTCGAGAGTCAACGGGATTCTGATGACGATTTATACATGACGCCGTTCATCGATCGGCAGCCCTCGTTAGGCAAACAACAGGCATACTTGGTAAACCCACAGCCTAATCCCTGGTCGGACGACATAGATCTGTCTTCGAGCATCCCGCAGCCGCCATCCAACGACTTGAAGCCTTCTAAAAATCATCTGCAGCCATCTTTGCACGCCGTCCAGCCTTCAGCGAGCGATCTGCTTCTGTCTTCGAGTAATGCACAGCTCGCAAGTCCCTCGAGCGATCCTCAAATCGCGTCTAATGGTCACATCTCCCAGCAGCCCAAGGGAGAGCCAGCCCGCGTCTCGCCTTGCGCTCTGCCAGCATCGTCCTCACATAAACGAGCGATCAGTCCGTCGCGCCAGCGTGCGCAAGACATAATTCGTCGAGCGATCATGACTGTTACATACGACATCATCGCCTACATACAGGACCATCCCTCCGCGGACACAGACCTACAGCTCAAAGTGTTAGATCTTCAGACGAGGGTGAATAGATTGGACGAGTTGACGGCTCTGAAGACCGAGCAGCCGGAGGCGGGAGACGTGTCTGCAATCAAAGACATGATCACCAAGGCGCAAAGGGGGATTGTTGCATATGAGGCGGACTATGGTTGTACGGACATCCGCCTGAAAATGATGATTAAGGACCTTGGTACGAGGCTCAGCATGCAGAGTCAGTAAGTAGTCCTCTTCCCCCCTCCTCTCAGAATTGCGTCATTGCAGACGCTTAAGCTCGATTTATTAGGATTTTTGAAACCTTACGAAGGGCAAATGAATAGTATTACAGCTTTAGAAACGAGACTTGTGACCCATAGATATAAATTACGCAACATTTGTTATGTGTCGACGGAGGCTGACTGGAGGTGGCTCGCGACCAAATATACAGATACTCTGTAGGCATCGAAATCCCTAAACTCACCGACCACTATATGGTACTAAGCGCACAGGATAGAGGCCATCGTCCGTAACTGAGAGATCGCACTGAACCATCTCTCGTTCCAACGGCATGGTTATGCTGGCCTCTTCGTGCCAACCATTAACAGCAGACCGTACTGGCGTTCTTATGGTAGTGTTGCCGTCGGTGTCTCCGTACATACTCTGCCAGGCCTCTTCGTCTGCTTTCTGTTCTTCGAGTGTGGGAACGTGGACCACTAGATTTCTTTGCTTCCTCCTTGGATGATCTTCGTCCGGAACTAGCCTTTCACCACGGGCATCGTTTGCCTTCTAAATCACGATCATCAGTACTGTACGCCAATACGCTACAGTATTATGAAGGCCCTTTACTCACCACACCTGTACCAAGTCTGCGCAGCATAGTTTCATAAGACTCGTGAGGGCTAATGAGCATGTGGCCATCAAATGGATCAGGTGAAGTAGGAGCTGCGACGGGCACAACTATAGCGGATGACGGCGCAGGAAGGACGTGGAGGTTCTTATCGGCCAGACTACGTGCCTGCGACGAGAGTTTGATCTCCTATGTTCAAACAGGTGTAAGCAAATTTTCACGTCGTAGAAAATTGCCGGCGTACGGGTTGAACGCTCTCAAGCAGAGCCATGAGCTGGTCAGCTTCAGCCTCTGATTTTGATTTGTGCGACGGCGCTGAGTTAAGGTTTGCAGAAGAGCTCGAAGTCTCGTTTTCTGGGGTTCTTTCCATGTTGTGTGAGGTAGATGTAGTGGGGTTCAAGATGTATACGCCGAGGATGGTGCAGTAAGTAGAGGGACAAGCCGGTCTTCTGAGATAATGGCCTTATATAACTCGGTGTTTAGTTACGATCTCATCTCCGTTTATGATTATCCGTAAGCACATATGCAATGCGCCGTTGTGGCATAATGCATACTATATCCAGTTTGGCCATGGTACCCTTACATTTCCCTGGAACTTGGAATTGAAAGACAAAGGCAAACAAATCCCCTTGGAGACGCGCTATGCGGCGGTTTCAGCCTCAATGGACGATATCAGCAACTCTAAGTAGGGCCAGGCATAATAGCAGAACCAGAATCGCATCGTACTAGATGAACTTCAATTGCATCCTCGAGTAGGTGAACTGAAGGACTCACGGTGTCTACTAATGAGACGCAGCATGAGGTCTGATAATAACGATCAGCAATTGGTTTTCAATACATTCCCTCTCGTGTATGTGCTTGCATTCGACTGTACCTATTTTCCACTGCAAGGAGATATGTAAGTGTCCTCGGGCTATCGTGGCAGTAAAGAGTTGAAGT
>JANHOG010000882.1:0-11078 GCA_027627325.1 Phlebia brevispora
TCACCAACCTCCCCCTCGAAGTCTTCGCCCCTCCTCGTCGCTTATGTCCTCATCCTCTCCCTCCTCACTCCTCATCTTCATCTTCCTCGTCTGAGTCACTATGCTGCCGATTAGGCCCGGGATCTACGGCCAATGGTCTCGAAGATGAACCAAATAATCTGATGTGGCTTCGTGCGACAACGTCTTCGAGCGTTTCGTCGACATCTTGTAGGTCCATAACCATCTTCTCTCCCTCCCCTTGCAGAACTGCAGACACAAGTCAGATACCTGTATAATCAATACTTGTCCTTTCGTAGCTAATCACGTACCGTCCGCGTTGCCTCTTGTGAAACTGCCAGGCACATTGATGTAGACAGCGTCCTTGTCGTACATCACACCGCCCACATCACTCATAGGTGCATGTACGAGTAATTTCTTCTTTTCACTCAGTTTCCTCCTCTTCTCACTGTCAGCGTCGGGTAAAGGACATGGATCACCCAACTTGCTGATACCTTTCACCCCCATGTCTCCAACGCCAGGTATGTGTACCTTCGTGCCCATACGCATGTTCGTACCCCGTAGGTAGCCGTAGACCGTGACAGTACGGTCGCATTTTCCTTGGGACAGACGGACCTCTTCGCGTGGTGTAAGATCTTCTATACGGTCAGCCAATAGGTAGGGATGTGAGTTGCGGAAAACGAGAGGGCGGAACTTCATGACGCTGATGAAGCGTGAGAGGTTCAGAATTTCGGTGTCGGGATAGCGGCCATTCAAAACGCCTGAGAGGTAGAAGAGCTTTGCGCCTTGGTAGATCTCCGTCCAGAATCGCTTCTTCAGCATCTTTTTCGTATCGCGGAGAGCAGCCGCTTTCTTTATGAGATCCAGGTGGGTCAAAACGCCAATTACTTTTGGAAAACCATGCGCTTGAACGATATTCAAGAACTCGAAGGTTTCCTGTCCACAACGGGACAACTTCAGCGTACACGAAACGTGCACAAGTTGTAATCGACGCACCATCTCAAAGCCATACGACCCATCTATCATCAGGAGTACCAAGTCAGCGATTTTGCCTATATCAATCATGGAGTTCAAGTCGTTGTTGCATTCGATGAATGTCAAGCGTTTCTTCTTGCCGCTCACTACCGTTATGGGGCCTTGAACCTGGTTGAGGGTTTGTTTCGTGTATCTCCTGACGAGGCTTTTCACTAACGTCGTCTTTCCGACGCCTGGCGGACCGACGACTGCGACAATAACAGGAGGCGGCTCATCGTCCGGCGTACGATTCACTAATGGGACGTGTAACCGAGTTTGGTCGCGTTCTGCAGTGCGACGACCTTCACGTTCCGCTCGCCGACCTGAACGTGGTGCAAAAGCCTGCGTGATACCGTTTACAGTGAGCTTTTCGGTTTATGTGCAGGAGGGTCGCATGCGCACCTTTTCGTTGAAGCCTTTCTGCTTTTCCTTCCCCTTCTTCTTCTCCGCTTTTGCCCCAGACTGCGCAGGCCTATGCGCCTTGTGTGGTCTGTCGTCCATAGCCGGAGATGAGAACCTAGTAGTCGCGAATGAGGTACAGGTTCAGGTTCGAGCCTGCCTCTCGCACGAGAGCGCATTGACCACGGGCGTCTCTCGTATTTTTTGATCAGACTGCGCACGTGGTTCTGTGGCGTCTTCCGAGTCCGCGACGCCTTCGTGCCAGTGTTCCGTTCACTGTTAAGCTTCACGCTACTGGTCAATATCGACCCTCCAGAACAATCCAACAACTGTGATGTCCATACGCTTTTATCTGAATTATATTCAGGGATAGGTATCATAGTGGTAACTTCCGGGTATCTACTAAGTGCTGCTCTTCCTACCTCAAACTACACTGGAGACCTTCCGCTCTTTTCTACCCCCTTGAGATGCCCCGAACGTGGACTCTGGAGAATGTCGGTCTTGCACTGATTCAAAACAGTGCCTCGTTACCGAATCGTCCAGCAAGATGCCTACCGCTCGCGTAACACGTTCATCAACTTGAATGCCGAGATCGCTCCGCTCCCTCGCCGACAACGGCTTCCATTTGTCTCCAATCGGTTGCCTTTTCCCAACAAAACTGGACCTCCCGCTGTTATTGGGGCGACTGCAACATCCGGCGCCCCATTCGAACTGGACGAAGGGGCTTCCCGAGTCGTCCTCCACCTCCAGAGCCGTTATGACCGCCTCTGTCGCAAGCCAGTTTGCAGTGGCGATGATCTCGTCCACTTCCCAGACGTTGGCTGCATCCTTCCTCGGCGTAACACCTTCGAATTTGAACGACACGTTTTCAAACCGAAAATTACCGCGAACGTCTCTGTTTTTACCTCCGTCAGGTACCCAAAACTCGAGATAGCCTCCAAACACCCGTCGATCGTTCTGCTCCGTCTCAGAGTCGGAGCTACCATCTATCTCGAAAGCTTCATGCCTTCGATATACCCAGATATAACGGCCGCAAAGACTCGTGAAAGAAATGGGTCTTTTCCGAATCTCCTGAAAAGTATCATACTCGTAAGTTGCTTACTACAGTTATAGTCTGTGAACGTACCGCGCCGGTAGTCACCTCGTGCATTGTACTATTCCAGTACTTGATCTCCTGCGTCGAGACGCGTCGCTGCTTATTCCAATGGTCGTTCAGCAGGTGGTCCATCATATACGTCCTCAGATGCATCATGGTAAGTCCCATGCGATGTCCGTGCTTGCTTGGACATGTCGCGGAGTTGGAACCGTTATTATACTCCGTGATGTCGCCATCGCGAAGCTGGAAATCATCAGGAGGTTCAGATTTCACAGATTGTTTCCGGTTACAGCTGAGCGCGTCATCACCAGCTGTTCCATCCGGAGAATTTTTCCGGCCATGTCCCCAATAGGCATATGTGATCTCTGGGCCTCCATATCTGAAGTGCCGCAATTGCGCGTCCCCGCATTCCTTGCATTGCCAGTTATCTAAGCCGAGTCCATTTTCTTTGCTACGCAGATCCACCATAATCTCATCGTGTATCGGTGGAATGCAACAAGCTGTCGAGTGACATGTCAGATAAGCTCATTGTACGCGACCTTAGCGAGGTAGACGTGACGTACTGTCGTGCCATGAACGAAAGCATTCGTGGCAGGTTAATATGCAACCGGCTGGCGAAAGCGACGCGTCGCTTTCATGACAAACCTCACATTTTGAGGTTCGCATAATTCAACACGCTCTCCTGAGCAATCTATCGTTGTACAAGCGCGTCGAGGCTCGAAAGACGAGCCCTTGATTGCAGGCACGGCAAAGTTGGTTCGAAGCAGAGCTGCATTGACGCCCGACTCAACCAAACACGCCGGGCGCTCCTTTCCCCACATCGCTTATCGTTTACGCTACCGTCTCGACGGCGAAGTTGGTCGGAAGGGGCCTGCTCTTGATTTGAACAATACTGAGAGCGTAGAAATTCCACCGTGTTGTCACGAACATCTTTCCGTAGCTTATTGAGGACTCGGGGGTTACATCGGGCGTTGAACTCTAGTATGAGAATCGCAGTAGTGCAGTTCTCTCCGAAGGTACATTACATGTTTCGTGATCGCTACAGTTTCTTGGAGTATGCTTACCTTGGAACACTCAGATTGGCCATGTGGAAGAAAATATAGAAACTGCAACTCGATTATGCAGCAAGTGGGTTATCTGAGCGCTGCTGTGCTCGCTCCTCAGTAACACCGACCCGCTATTTCCCCTCCAGAATAACACCGAACTCAGTTGATCTGGTTTGCTTGCCAGAAATGGTCTTCACAGGTCTGTAACTTTGCCCCAATCCATCCGAACACGTTTTCTCAGGTCTCAGATTCTACGCATGTCGTATCTAGGCTATGTCTTTCCCAGCGCTGCCGCTATCCGCCCCTACGTAGAGAAACCCAGAACTGGACCAACCTCGAGGTTCTGCGCGGACTTATCAAAGCGATTGCACTGTCACGTAGCTGCAGGATACCCCGAGCGTCTCGGAGACGAAGAAGAACCAACACCTACCTGTGCCACCGGTGACGACGGCGTCCCTATAGTTTCTGTGGGTGCCAACAGCGCCGTCTTGTACGGTCCGGATGGTAACTTCATCGGCAACTATCGCAAGACCTGTCTGTACAAGACCGATGTGACCTGGGCTCACCCAGGTATTCAAGTTCATGTCAATGATGGAGTTGCTGTGTCTTATTGGCAGGAAAATAGGCACAGGATTCACGACATATGAGCTCCCCCACCCATTGCATACTATGACGATGGGGATCTGCATGGATCTCAACGCGGAGCCTCCGGATGAAATGGAGGATGCAACATATGAGCTCGCGCGGCATTGCGTGGAGAAGAACGCCAACGTCCTTCTCTTGCTCAACGCGTGGTTAGATTCGAAGGAAGAACTAGATATCCTCAAAGATTGGCATACACTGAACTACTGGGCCGCCAGGTTGCGACCGCTCTGGGAAAGAAGAGAGGACGTTGAAGACGAAGGGAGCGACAATGGCAGCGAAGACTCCGATTATGACGCTGAGTACAGAAGTGAAGAAGAAGAAGCCTCAAGCGAAATGGGAGAAGCGTTGAAGAAGCCCATACTACACGGACATCCCGGCCAAGAAACGATCGTGATCATTTGCAACCGCTGTGGTGAGGAAAACGGTGGGTGGCTCCTCGTGAAGTGTGACCGAACATATTTGATTTGGGTCTTATAGGCGAGTTATTTGCTGGGACGTCAGCTGTCTTCTCGATGATACGAGGCTCAGGGCGTCCTAAACTGCTGCATGCCATGGATCGACAAACGGAAGATGTTGCAATATGGGAGATCTGAGTTATGCAAGATTGGCATGATCCGGTATGACAACAACGCAACTGGCTCTGTGGACGACGCGACGACGAAGTGGAAATATGATAGGTCATTCGTTGTCACATCACACGGTTGAAGGGAAATCATGAACAGAAACTCATCTACATACGTGCATTGATCGTCGTGGCGCTGATATAAGTACAGGTGGAACATCAGTACTAGTGACTTAATGAGAGGCGGTAATGTGATGGCGTATGCGTATCTGACTCCCACATCCGGGGTATATACAGATAATGTCAGAAAGGTGAGTCCTTCGAGAGTCGAGTCGGGAGTATGTAGGATGTAGAAATGCATATACGAGATTCCGAAGGATGAACGGTGCCAAAGGTGGATAGCGTACCACGAGATGCAATGATAATGTCCGTGTCGTTAAAGGTCTATAATCGTCTACAGAAAGAAAGAAAGCAGCGCCACCAGGGCGATAAGCATCCACGCATGGACTGGAGTATTCCTCATTTGTCCAGAGCTACGAGCTTGTTAAGATGGCTATTCACGATGTTGTCATAAAGATAGACTCACGAAGCTCGTGTCGAGGGTCGCTCGACAATCTTTACTTGTAGTACGGCGACTAGTCCATCTACAGCATTTATGCCATTGCCGGCTACGGTGAGATAGTGGTTAATCCCGTTACTAGTGTTCTGCAGCAATCCCGACACGTAGGTGACGTCTGTTTCGTATGTGTAGTTGCCAAACGATGTGCGACCAGAATAGGTCGACTGGTTCGTCACCTCCAATGTAGGGATCAGCTGCGTCTGATTTGTCACGTTGCCGATCAGCCAATCTCTAAAAGTTCACGTTTCAGTCCGCGTTTGTGAGCGACGGATATATCGGCTTACCGGCCGAGGTTGTAGCTGTACGGGTTTGGGCAGAGCTCAGTAAATTTTACGCAACGCTCGTGTGACGAACTCACCCGTTGAAGATGATGTCGTGCTCATCTGGAGGACTTGGGGTTAAACAGTGCGTATACTGTATATGACGACATCTGCCCACCTGCTATCGGCTTCTCGTAGGAAGAAGCCATGAAGATAGCCCCACTGCAGAGAATGTAGGCCACTGCGAGATATGCAGCAAGTGTAGGGATAGTACATACCTATCTGCCTGGGGGCCATCCTGCACCCAGTAACGGAAGTGAGCACCACCTTCTATTGTCTCCTTACATGTCCCTAGCTGAGGATTGCCATAGTCCCAGCGCATGACCGCTGTCTCATTCACTTTGAAACGTCATGAGTTGAGACCACACGTAGAAAATCTAGACGTACGATAACCTTTCCCATCCCCCACATTGGCTGCTTGGTCGTCACCCAAATGTTGACCAAGACATTCAGTACCATATCCGAACGACCTGGAAGACGTAAGTTTATATGAGAAGCCACAGATGCCAACTTCAGATGCTCACAGAAAGTAATTCTGGAGTCCTCCGTCTGTCTCCTGATCTTTCAGGACGTCGGCATCGGAGTTCCCAGTGATTATACAATTTATGGGCTCTCCAAGGCCGGCTGGATATGTACCAGGGACTTGCTAAGTGCAAAATAAGTGAATACATGATTTAGAAGAGGTTCAAAATGAGCGTACCGTCAGCATGCTTCCACCGTTGTTCATCGGGTTGTAATACCCTTCTGGCGGTACATTGGAGCGTTTCCAGGCGGGATGTGGCGGCGGGCCTCGCAGGCCGTTACTCGTAGTCAAAGAGAGCGATGGCGCACATAGCAGAAGAACATAAAGGACGGCAGCAGCCATCTTGGCTTGCAAGACGGTGAGGGGAGGGATGCAAGAGAGAGTCGCTGACCGGCGCCGACGTCTTTCTCGCGGTGAATCAAGCGCTACCCTTGCCGATCGACCCGGATAAGGAAGGAGGGCAAGCGGGCGTCGGCCTGGGCCTCTGCACCGCTTGGCGCTCGCCTCAGCTCTTGTCTTGCGACCGCGACGTACGACCATTTTCATTCTGATACATCAGTATTTTCCCGTGGCTAGGCGAGCTTTGTTCACATTGAATATCGTTCTAGGAAACAATAAATGCATACAAAGGTTGCTGTCGACTCGACTCCTGCTTTCGTGGCGACTATTGTATCTTGGCGCTCCTACAGCCACGTCCATTATTAACTCGCCCGCCCTCACCTCCTTAACACAGCTTTCCGGTCTGAATATATCCTGTTGCGCGCCGAATGTTCACGAACCGCAGTAGTCCCCGAAGCCGTGATTCGAAGGGTCTTCCGAATCTGTTGCTATCGCCTGGACGGAACGAGAACGCGTCGGGTTGGCCGGCAGTGCACAAGGCGGGCTCAGGTCGGTGGTCATGATGCAACAAATTTTACTCAACAAAAAAGCATTTGGGTGTTTATAGTTATCATACCAATTGGCCTTTTGAATTTGTGATCTTTCAGCGGAGATTACGATGAGTTCAAGCTGTTACCCTGAGTTCACGCAAGTCATTAGTTGGTGCATTGATACTTAAACCCACGAAACGATTTACCCGCCAAACGGTGAAAGGAGTCGATTAAACCCACTTATAAGATCCAGTGTTGAATGACGAATTGACCGCCTCTCATTTCTTCAAAGGAGTGCGTACTATGATTTCCGGAAGAGCTACGACGCCTTGCGTGGCCGGCTACCATCCCACACTTCCCTATCCCGGTCGAATGGGACGCGTTGATCCGCGTGAGCTACCGTGTTCAAGTGCGTGTATCGCAAACGCGGCTTCGACAAGACCTATAGCCATTCGCGAAGCAGGACCAAAACCATAGATGTGGGACGTAGTCGATAGACGGTCCACGGTAGGGAAGGTGTCTGCAAGTGATCGACCTTCAAGGGTTTGTGCATGTGCCGATAGTGTTATCATCAGCTCTGATGTGGTTTACTCATGCAGCCCAGTGTTCTGTGTTCTCCTAAGTCTTTGTGGGCGAAATGTTCATATTTCCCGGACTTCCGTAGAACCGCGTTCTTCACAGTGCATGTTTCACGCACAGAGACTTCCGTAAACTTGCTGAACCTCTTAGAGTACCCAGCAGATCCACCAGTTTCAAGATGCCTTGTACATTGGAGTTCAACTTGAAAACTTGGAGACATAGCGAGGATTGCAACGTGAGGAAGGCAGATTCCTCTGGTGATTGAGGCATAGTCCTGAGTGGTGACGAAGGCCGAGCAAGGCCTGACTCTATATCTTGAAAACTCATCGCGAGAGATCGAGTACAAGATTGGTAGCTAGTAGCTCAATAGCCTGCGGTGATCGTACTAGTAGTCACTGAGGTAGCCTCGGTACTAGTAGGACCGCGCCAGGACGCGCTCGATGTATCACCGGGTCGCCGGCCGAAATTCGACATTTTTGGATGGATATGTATAAATTTGGTGGATTTGTCGGCATGGTGAGATGGCCGAGCGGTCTAAGGCGCCAGACTAAGGCCTTGAGTTTCCTAATAAGGCAATCTGGTCCGAAAGGGCGTGGGTTCGAATCCCACTCTCATCACGTGATGCTTCATGTTTTTCCCACAATTTTGTGGGTGTTTTAACAACACGAACTGACCAAGGCAAAAGCAGCGATCCCAGTCATCGCTTTATCTTATCCTTTTGGTGATATCAACATGCATTCTTGGACAAGTCAAGTCAGACTTAAGTTTGGGCATGGGTTCGAATCCCACTCTCATCACGTGATGCTTCATGTTTTTCCCACAATTTTGAGGGTGTTTTAACAACATGAACTGATGCTCTGACTAGGCAAACGTGTTCATTTAATGCCATTATCTTATGGTCTTGGCCATATTTATTGGTGGCAACATGCATTTTTGAGGGCATACTCTTGGGCGCCTGTTTGAGTGTGGGTTCAAATCCCACTCTCATCACTTTTGCTTTGAGGCATACCTGGCAGACCTTACCGATACGGAGGGTAGCATAGAGCACTGACTTTCATTTGAACTGCATTGAATACTGTCAGCCCAATTTTTTTCCACAATTTCCGGGGTGTTTTGAGAACAGGAACTGACCAAGCAAAAGCAGCAATCTCGTTCATTGCATCATCTTATCCTCTTGGCCATATTTATTGGCGGCAACATACATTCTTGGGTTCGAATCCCACTCTCATCACTAGCTTTTTACCCAGTCCATTCTGCGTGAATGGTGCTCAGAAATCCGCGCAGGATGCACAGTGGGAGGACTGAGCAGAGGGAACAAAATGTTGCGGAAGCTTCGCAGTGTCGATCATTGATTTCGGAATTTCTGATCGATCATGGTTCGTCGAAGACTCCTTGACATGGGGAGCCCAAAGTGGTCAGGAACAGCTCCACCTTACGCGGGGTGTCGCGCTGATTTAGTTCCAAGGAGTATTGCTACTTTGCCTGTGAATACGAGTATGGTGCGTGTGTCTAACTTTGGCTGAGGCTGCTAGCTGTGCATGTCGTCTTCATCTAATGGCACACGAACCACGCCATGGGGCTTCAATGCTGGGGAACAAATGTATCGCTTGCGGTGACACGGGTAAAGCGGTGGCATGGCTATTGTCACACTGAACCGTTCCCACTGGCATAGCGCGCTGACCGCCGTAAATATTCGCCCTGCGGCAAGAAATGAAGAATCAAACATGCGTGCAACAAGTATCATACAGGTCAATTACTCCTCAACCTCTAGGTCACCATATGGCTTCGCGCGGAAGTAGCTCTCGTCAAAGTGGTGTACACGGACGAACCCGTCCTCACCTCCTGATGCGTAGCAGTCGCCCTTCGGTGAGACAGCAATTCTGGTATCGATAAGTTAATAACGATGTGCATAGAGTGAATTACGGGACACGCACGTGTTGACCGGACCGAAGTGGCCCTTCACCCGCCCGACCTCCTCCTCGAAGATCTTGTGCCAGAACCGCGTCTCGAACTTACCCTGCCGGAGGGATGTGGTTGTGACGCTCATTGCGTCTTGACCACCACCAAGGAGTACCTACGCATGGCGCAGTGAGCAACAAAACCATCATAAAAAAGGATGGACATACGTATGGCTTCCCTGGAGCGATGGCGGCACTGTTGAGAGGTGTTTCTGTTTGGTAAGTCTTGAGGACTTGTAAGGTCTTGGTGTCGTGTAACTGTGCGGAGATCGCATCAGTACTTGTACAGATATTTATGCGAGTAATTATGTCGAAATATAAGACTAATGGGTTGCGGATACTTACTCTTGCAGTCTTGTCCTTGCTGCTTGTGATGAAGTATGTCCGATCAGGCGAGAGTTGGAGGTCTGTGACAACGTCCATGTGTGCACGTTCGTTGTTCAGGACTTCATCGCCGGTTTTAGCGTCGAAAAGCGCGACCTTGCCAGACTCGTGGCCGGTCAGGATGAGGTTGGGGGTGGCAAAGGCACAGACGACGGCCTTGCTGCCGGTTGGGTTGAAGAATGATTCAGGCTCTTTTGATTCTGCACGCAAAGTCAGCATCTCACGCAACACAATCATACGTTCTGCTTACGGTTCGTGCCATCGCCTTCGCGGTTGATGTTGAACACCCGGATGGGCGCCCTGGTGGCCCATACGCTGCTCCGTGACGCACACAACCTGCTGATCGTCCTCGCTGAAAGCGACTCGCTTTACGGCGGTGGGGAACTCCCACCGGTACAGACACTTGCCCGTTTGGACGGACCACAGACGCATGGTGTTGTCCGCGGAGCCGGAGACGAGGAAGCGAGACTCAGCTGAACCAGAGTCGAGAGGGTTTGTAATGACATTTGGTGATCGGATTGTGTGCGAGACGGCCGGTATGCAGGAGAGCGGAGGATGGGTGATGACTCAAGTCAGTATCAAGAAATTTGTGAGATGGATGTAGGACGCACAGTCAACGTCTATCGTCCATACAGTTCCATTGTGCCCATCGTACGTCCCCAACCGCTCGCCGTTATGCGAGAACCATACGTTGATAACATGGTCTTTTGAACATGAGAACAAGAGGTCGCCTTCGCGGTTGAACTTGATTTGTGTGAGCGAACGCTCGTGTCCTGCAGTCGACAGTGGAGGAGAAAGTCGTATCAGAGTTTGCACGCTTGTAACTTGGTAAGATACTACACAAACCTTGGAGAAGGATCGGTCTCTACAGGATCCATTGTTCAGAAATGACTCCATAAGCAAAGCCACGCAAAACTCACCATTTTGTAGTATAGAAGATGAGTGTTCGTGAAAAAGAGTGTAAAGTCGAGTACACCACCGACGGCAGCGACCACAAGTCAGTGTGCAATTCCAGCGGCCCCGCCACCATGAAATTTCGTAGGCGCACTCGGGCATTGCCGAGCGCA
>JANHOG010000883.1:0-11053 GCA_027627325.1 Phlebia brevispora
CAAGTCCGCGTCCCCGGTCGCACCCGTAGGAGCGTARGTTGGGGCGCCATCGAGGGGGCAGTCYTCTGCCCCCAAGCACGCACGTCGTCKAGGCAGCGTCAGCGAGGCCCGCGCTGCGGGGGGGAGGAGGGGCCGTGCGTTGGGTGAAAGGGGGCCAGAGAGGAGGTTGCGCGCGGGTGCGCCTCCTGGCACTAAGCCGCGTGAATGGCTCTCGTAGCACAGGAGTTGCGTGTCAATGCTTGACGGCTCTAGGCCCAGCGCGTGTGCGCATTACAGGTAGACGGTGCACAGTGCAGTACTGGTGCTGGTCGGACAGTTGTGCTGCCCAAGCGATCCAGCCGGGAGTGAACCATCCGAGCGTGGGAAAGCTCGAGATGGTGATGGTTGCGGTTCAACCAGCCCCCGGGTACCTGCGCTGCCAAACAGCGCCAAGTCGATATGATCATCATTGAAGGACTAAGAATGCGCTCATGTGGACTAACCGTCGAGCACTGACAACGTCAGCTTAAGACCGCAAGTGACAGACTTTTATACCAACTGATATTGGTGTACGGGAGTGCTGTCGGCGGTGTAATATGCGAAATAATTAGAATGAAGTGCGAGAAAAATAAGGATGAAATGGTATTTCAAGGGTTCGATGATAACCATAAACAGCCGCTATCCATCCATGGCATGGTTTTCGAGACGATCATGGTGGTGTTTACTGAACTTGCGAGCCAAAGGCTGAAGCAATGGCCACGATGGAGGTGGCGAACCTCGATGCCGAAGGTGATCCGAATCTGCGATTAGCGCTGGTTTCTCAGGATGATCGCATTCCGCCACTGCTCGTAGCCTGACTCTTTTACAAGACTACTATACTGGACAAAACTACGAATACTGTACGCTGTGCGCAGAGGTATAGCAATCATACTACTCCACGAGAAGCTCTACGTGGCCCTATCGTCGCTGCTTTCCCCGGCGATCCTTTCAACTCCGCTGGCTGCCTTGAATCAGGTATCGTCTCAGAAATGCTGCTGCTTCCGTGGTCTCCTGCAGATGTCCTTCCTCCCTGATATACTCGTCCAATGGCAGAGATCTCTCTTCAGCTCCATCCTTTGCCAGGGTACACAGCCCTACCATCACGCGATGCCGGGAGAAGCAGATAGAATGTTGCAAGCGTCCACGTTTTTCACGCATGTTGAGCTCGTTGCATATTTGTGCATTGAGCGTGAGGTGCGATTGTGTAAATCTTCGGGTTGATGATATCGCTCCAGTAAGTGGATTGATCATTACCGTTCTCGCGTGTGTAGTACTTATACAACGAATGTCTAGGTTCACTGGGAAGCGCTACTGACTGCAGAATGGAGTGCGCGATACTTCACTAAGATTCTACGACGAAGTATTGAAGGCCAGTAGTAAGGTGCATGACATGCCTCAAGATCACCCACTTGATATCTGGGACATCCTGCCCGTCAGTGGCGCATCACGGCTTCCAGTCGAGGAACCCTTCAGTACATCATATGTGGGATGATATCAGTCTTCGAGGCTGCGGTCAGTTGGGATACGTGTTGAATTATCACTATCTTGACTAGTATCGAAACCCCCCCCCCCGAAGACTGCAGGCTGTGGTCAGGAGAAACAGGGCCTACCAGTTCTTTGGAGGCTGTCGGGACACTTAAATAGACGTCTATTTCCAGCTCAGCATCTACCTTAGGTATCCCCTTGCGCTGAGAAGCTTCATCGGTACACTATGCTTTTCGACAAGACCCTCGGTGTATTGCATATCGGTGAGTCTTCCAACGTCAGTGCCTGAAAATATTTCCTTACACTCATGCAACCATAGGTAACACTTTGAACGCTACGTCAGTTGTCCTTTGCTTTGCACTAAACTCCCCCCTGACTATACCGCGTCTGCGCGAATAGTCTCTATGGCATGGCCACCGTGCAAGTTTACATGTATTTTCAGAAATACTCAAATCGCGATCACATTGCTCTGCGAACGCTGGTACGCGTATCGGCTTTCCATCGTGTTCGATCGTGTACTGACCATAGGCAATATCGCAGATTTTCATCATGTGGTATGTAACTAAGCTTCAAGTATGTCTGTCAAACTCTTTATCCTTGTCATTACAGGATATTTAACACCGTTGGGATGGGTCTGTACCTCGAGACAACATACTTCTATGGTGTCAAGAATTTCTTGAACCCCGAGGCTCTATTCTACCCGCCATGGTATGCCGCATTGTTTGGAATTTCATATTTGGTGCTGAACATGACTTGGTCGCTAGGTCCATATTGGTCAGTTTTTAACACCTCGACTTCGGAGAATCAATTTTGATGCTCATCTCGTTTCAGGCTGATTGGACGGTCGGCGTGAGTATCATGAAAAATACTGTGTTGCAGTTGGGCTGACAAAGCTCTTAGCTCCTTGGAGACTGTATCGTAACAGGGTAAGTTCTCGTCACAGCAATATGAGCAATGCTGATTGTCATACAGGATATATGCATCCCGAGTATGGAGACGTACGTTCTCACTATATTGTATGAAGAGTAATCTCACAGCGAGACCCAGTGATCGACAGGGTAACCTTCCGTTGGGCTGTCGTTGTAGTCATAGTGAGTTTTTCCATGCTAGCCTAGCTGATGCTATTATGACTGACGGTCGTACTGTCAGGCGACTATGACAACAATATCCTTGGGTAAGTTGATAAATTCGCAGACCGATTTATGTATTTCCTGACACTACGCCTGATAGGTACAGGACTGGGTACGTTGGCCGTCTATATTCAGGAAAGTACATTTACTGATACCTCTTGGATGCAGCATTTCTCGGGGTTGCGTAAGTCTCTTCGATCTTACATCACATCCGGCAGTGTGATGTATAAATTTACACCATTTCAGGCTAGGTAATACTTACATCGAATTTGGCACTCGCTTCCCAGTAAGTCGCACGTCGCCGCCCAAACAACGATCGCTGTATATTTATCTCCTGTTTCCTACCAGTGGCTTTGGTATGGCACATTTGGCAGTCAGCTCATAGCCGATTTGATCATCACTACATTCCTGTGCATTTCGTTGCGCAGACGTCGTACTGGAGTAAGACGGTTAGCCCAAGCATTTCTCACGTTCCGTTGTATCATTAACATGCTGTAGGACGGATTCGCTCCTTACTGTGCTGATATTGTATACTGTTAACACCTGCGCTTTGACGAGGTACTCCGGTCTTATTTTTATTTCGCCTTTGTACTAAATACCAGATTCTTGACACAGTTTAACGAGAATCGCATCCATCCTAGCAGTAAGTAATATTGAAAACATACACAACATACCCCATGTTGGCGATTCATATTGCAGTATAAATTTGGACAAGAAACTTTCATCTTCGTCATGGTATCATCCATGCTTCCTCGGAGTAAGTCCATTCATCGGAGGTGTCTATCACCGTGATATTGACAGCTACCTCTTACAGTCATTTTCTCCTCGTTGCTCGCGCTCCTTAACTCCAGACGCTCCAAACAGACGAAGATCACCGACAACCTGCTATCCATCCATCTGAGTCAGTTGCCCTCGGACCATTCTAACTCAACGGCAACACCCACCGGCACCGGTAGTGACGGCGATGGAGTAAGTTGAGATGTCAGTCAGTGCGCTCGGTCTCACCGGTTCATTATGTAGGTCAACGTCGAGAAGGCTATAGAACGGACATATGATCCGCCAAGTCACAAATACGAGAACGCGGTCTGAAGATCAGTGTATCCTTGCAACACCGAGGCGATACTGACCGCAGGCTGTCTCAACGCCGTGAACTAGGACCGTTTTCTCATATATTTGTTTCGAGGATTTTTAGAAGGCTGGAGATAGGGCTGTTTGTAACTTATCTTCTCTCATGGAGACACGTGGAATATCATAATGTTATTCTCTTCGTATGTTCTGAAGATCGGACAACAGATGCTAGTACTATGTAGGGGGTCATTTACATCTCTGCTACCTGTCCCTCGGGGATGTCCGCTTTCAAAATGACATGCCCACCAAGAGAGTTTAAAACTATCGCCCACGGATCTGTCGTACTGGTCTACATCACAATCTATCTAGGTGGACTCGACAATGTGACAAGCAGATGTGGATCGCAGATTAGCGTGACTATGACGACACCGAATATAACAGTCAAAGGCTACGTGGAATGTTGTAAGATGGGTGGTAGCAGTTCACTTTGTGATACCATCGCAGCTTCTGAGAGACAAGGGTTCGCCACGAGCCCGAGCGACCTATGGGCGGTGGCACTTGAACTCTACGAGACTGACGGACAGATCGTGAGATCGCACTAATAAGCGCCAAACAGTCTGGGCGACTTTGACGACCCTCCTCTTTTGAATGGCATTCTATTGCACAATAATTCGTACTCACCAATTAATTCTACACGCGACTTCAGTGCTTAAGTGTTTCCCTGTATTGGATACGTATGAACAAACCCGTCTCTCCGATTCTGCCCAACCTCGCCCAGTCCGATCTGCCAGTGGCTGCCAAAGTCGCCAAGCTGTCAACTCGCACAGCTCGTGTCGAGCAGTCACTGTGCTGATCTGGGTGCCGCTTCGCAGAAGTTGCTCCAAATTTAGCAGTAAGTTACCGTATGACAGATCTATGAACAGTCTGCGCTGACACTGTGGATTGCCTTGGCAGCAGAAGAACGACAGAAATGAAGGCGAGACACGTCTTTCATCATAATCAACCACTCATGGACACTCATACGGATTCCTGTACCTCCTGATCACCGAAGAAGGCCTCTCTCAGAGTGCGGTTGGACGACGGGAGCATTGCAGCCTTCTAGACAGCTGCAAAAGCCTGCACTGCGATCGTGGTATTTGACTTCATCCCAAGCAGTGTCAAGACACGTGCAGTTAGCCGAAGTGCATCGTTTCGTCTTCTCTGCCCATCGTGTGCTTCCTTTTGCTCTGAAAGGAAACAAAAACGTTGGCGTGAGAAGTCTTACGGACAGTGATACGGTCATTATTACTCGTATAACTAGACACCGTGAGTGCAAATTGTTTGCGTACTCAGGCGGTTGCTGGCACTCGACCCTCCAAACACTTCACTTTTTCTACTACTTGCGGACGTTCATAGATGGCGATGCATTTTGACAAGACATTGGGCCTCATGGATATTGGCAAGTCACGTCATTCAAGATTGCAGAGATGTACTAATAGACGAACAGCGTTGATGTCCAACGGGATGTCAGTGTGATTAGCAATCCTGCAAGGAAGTTCACTAACGATAGGTCTTGACTATTAGACTGTACGGCATGGCAACTGTGCAAGTGTACACATACTATCACAAATACCAGCAAGACCATCTCTTCATCAAATCTCTGGTATGCAGTTTTCTTGCCCGTTTCCGGAAGGATTTCTGCTGAAACACTGTGTGCAAATCTGAAGATTTTCATTATGTGGTAAGCGAGTTCGCGGTGATTTGATAAATACAGGAAAAATTCATCGCAACCCATCCAGGGTGTTCAATACGACCAGCATGGGCCTATTCCTACATGCGGAATTCTACTACACTGTCGATAACTTCATGAACCCAACTGCTCTACTTGCTCCTTCCTGGTGCGTTCGCTCCTTCGAATCTATGCGCTCACTGAAGATCAAAATAGGTCGATTTTGGTACGTCATCTACTCGGTCGAAGAGCTTGGCTTCACCTATGTCTCGACTTCCTGCTCGCAGGCGGACTGGCTTATCGGGGTAAGTATGCGAGAACTTGTCATGGAATCTATGCTGAGGATCTTGACAGCTCTTGTCAGATTGCGCCGTCACAGGGTACGTCGTCCTGACATCTCATCTGTTGTCAACGAGCTTATACCCTCCAAAGAGTGTATGCATATCGGGTCTGGAAACGTAAGTATTTGGTCCGCTTATGAAGAGACTACTGCTGAGAAGTCATCAGTATCAAGTGCATTCAAATACGCAGTGGTAATCATAGTCAGTCTCTACACACCTACAACACTCACATGGTGCTGATGGATGTGTTGAGAACAGGTGGCCATGACCATGCTTTCCCTGGGTACGTTGCGTGGAGCCGAATCTTTGTCTACTTCTTCTGAACGAGATCGCACATGGGGTTTAGTTGTGGGAATAGGTGAGGTTTCGAGGTTCATCTTCAAGAGCGGTCGTATTGATTGCGCAACATTCAGCGTTCTTTACTGTCGCGTAAGTATACCAGCTCCCACCTCCAGATCTTGAGTCAGGGTCTGAAAGTGCTACGCTAGACTGGGTCATACATACGAGGAGTTCAGCACTCGATTCGCTGTGAGCCTGGATTATTCTGCTCTTCCTTATGGAAGTATCTGCTGACACATGCGCTACCAGTGGCTTTACTACATGACTTTCAGTAGTCAATTTATAACTGACGTGGTCATCACTACTTCGATGTGCAAGACACTTTATCAGTTGCGGACCGGGATTCGTAGGTATGTCGGAGTCTTGGAGCTGTCGCGATGTATCGGCACTGATCAATCTTCGCCCATAGGACCGACTCCATCCTCAACGTACTGATGGCATACACCGTGAATACTTGTGCTTTGACAAGGTCACTCTGATACTTGCTACCATATACTGGGATCTGAACATTGCCAAATAGCCTTTTGAGAATCGGGTCTATATTTGCGGTCTGTACGTCTCTGCAATCTTATACACTGTCGCTTAAGGAGTGGACTTCACAGTTCGCATTTGGACAGGGCACGTTCGCCTTCGTCCTAGTACCATCCTTATTACCCAGATGTGAGTGCAGAAAACATGAGGAGTCATGTCGTATTACAGCTCACCCCACCTTACAGCAATATTCTCATCGCTGCTGGCGCTGCTGAATTCTCGTCATGTTAAGCAAGACGACGACGCATCTGAACTAGTGTCGATTCACCTATCGAAGTTGCGTGGGAAGTCAGTCAAGGCTTCGGCGGATGCGCATGCCAGTAGGATGGTGAGTGTAGTACAGTGTTATATCGGTTTCCAGAGATACAAGTTTCATCTCTTGATATTGCAGGTCATGGTGGAAACGGTCACGGATGAGGTCATCGATGTGTCTGGTCCTGTGCAAGGTGAAGGTAACGTTTGAAATCCTGACAACGCTCCCATGATGTCCTATGCAGCGTACTCCATCGGATTCTACAGTATAGAAGACTGAACGCTCCGCTGAATATTGTAATAACGGCTCGAGTTATATGCCCCGTAATTCACGAATATGCAGTATAGCAGTCTCGTGAGGACGTAGCAATGCTCTCTTTGCGCCATTTCGACGTTCTAAAGCTTTCACAACACAGACCGTATTCTAGCCTGACTCCGACGTTGCAGGTGGGTCTTATCGCGAGTCATGCAAACGCTAAGTGCACGATGATACCGTCATTACTCGCCCAGCCCTTTGTAGCTTAGCCGCGATGACATGGCATTGGAGTTCCGTATGTTTGGAATAGTTGAATCGATGTGATGAGACGAGGCTGACAGTTGTTGTACAGGAGGATATCATGATTTGCATTTCTGCTGTTGGTATGCCAGCGATTCCCGTTTGCAGATACAGTCCTACGATTGAACGAGTTCAAGGCTTTCCCACGCGGATCTATCGCACCTCGGCATCGTCTGTTGATTACATGCCAACGCACCGTTGCACCAACTGTCGGTGGCAATCTTCGAAAGATCTCACTACTGGGCACTCAAAGTCTAGATGGCATAGTCTAGATGGCATGATATTAAAACGGCAGATAGCTGCCTTTGACGACACTCAATTGTGGCACCGCACCAGAACCTCGCGAGCGGTGGTAATCGACCTGAGATCGCGATCTTGCCGCGAGAAGATCTTGTTACACTTCCGAGTCAATGTGTGGCGTATCCAGCAGTACGTTTCCATTGTGTACCCAGCCTCAATCCCAGAGCAGCATCAAGTCTATTGACCATATCTCAGTAGGATCGCACACGCCATGTGGCATACCGCTGAGCCATCGCATAATCCGACTCGCTCGGAGAGCGAACATCGTGTTGACATATAACAACGCTACAGGCGTTTGATAGTAGGTTTCCTCCTGGATGATGAATAAACAACATTGGCTGATGCATTTTGGCACCTTGGTAGAGGACTGACAATGCGCACGTTCGAATGCACCTGCAGGAAATCACCAAGAGGGCTTTCGCACCTATTGACAACTAAATAATGCATCTTTCAGATATCCTGTCGATCGAACTGCGATCTGGTTCTTTGACGTTGAGGGCAGTTGGTAACGTCGAGACGTGCATCTAGTCGCAGTAAGCCGTCTCATAATGCTAATCCAGAGGCAACCGTGTACTCTTCCTAGTACATTGAGAGAGAAATCACTGATCTGGGATGTCCGACAGGTCTCGAAATAAACAGGCTTGCTCGTATAACTGGGTGTGTAGACCCCCCTGCGAGCTCAGGCAATTACTTTGGCTCTACCAACACTAAGCTCTCTTCTTCCACTCATCGTGCATAATCATAAACCGCGATGTATCTTGACAAGACCTTGGGCGTGTTGATCATTGGTAGGTGGACTGCTCTGAACAACGTAGACGACGCTCTGACATTATGAACAGGACTGATGTTAAATGGAATGTCAGTATAAGTCGCAATTCCGCCAGCAGGACCAGTGAGAGTATGTCTCATTTTCTTAGTCTATACGGCGTGGGAACCGTCCAAGTGTATACCTTCCATCATAAATATTACCACGACCGTCTCTTCATAAGATCTCTGGTGCGTGCGCCGTCTCATTTCATTGTATAGATATTAACGAGATTCAATATACGAAGATTTTTGTCCTCTGGTAAATTAGTCCGTTTTATATACAACAAATACAGGGTGATATAACACGTCGTACTGTCAGGTTACTCAACACGTTCAGCATGACGTTATACTTGCATACAGTATACGATTACGCTGTCAACAATTTTATGAACCCGGAAGTCTTTCTTTCCCCTCCGTGGTACGTACGTACATGAGTCCCGCAGTGATAGCCTACTCAGGAGTAAGCAGGTCCATCATGGTACGTCATTCACGCATTGTAAATTTCTGGGATCTTCAGATGCATCGTTTATATGTGACAGGTGTACTGGCTTGTTGCTGTGAGTGACATATACTCATCATGTGTTCTCTCCATTGATTATTTTGAACAGATCTTGTCGGATTGCTCCGTCACAGGGTGTGCTCTTTCAATTATCGAAGATACTGGAGTCGCTTACGTGTTTCCTCATCTAAGGGTGTATGCGTATCGTGTCTGGAAACGTAAGCTCTAGAATCTTCATGATGTGAAACATCTCACCAAGCGTACATCAGTGCCGGCTACGTTCAAGCACACAGTTCCGGTCATAGTGAGTGTACACAATGATCGAAAATCGTAATCGCAGCGCATGATATGTCATATCCATGCGAAACAGGTGACTATGACGATGCTGTCTCTTGGTATGTTACTTCGAGTCGGGCAGATTGTCATCTCCTTCATTCACACTACGGCATCCTTTTTAGCTGCCGGTGTAGGTAGGTAACACTAACGTCCTAGAGATGACACTCTCACTGCATGGTTATTAGCGTTCTTCGCCTTAGCGTATGTGCACCTCTTTGATAGATGCAGTGACGTGCTGAATCTATCACATTAGGTTGGGTCACCCATATGAGTATTTCGAGACTAAACTCGCCGTGAGACTAAATGTTGCATCTGCTCCCCGTAGCTTTCGCTGAAGCGTGTGATCTTCATTAACAGTGGCTGTATTACATTACCATAGGAAGCGAGCTCACAGCCGACTTGGTCATCACAACCGCCATGTGTCGAGCCTTTTATCAGATGCGCACTGGAATCCGCAGGTTAGCCATGGTCTTCTCTCTGCAATACTCTCGGCTGATTATCTGAACCTACAGAACGGACACCCTTCTCAATGTCCTCATGTTATACACCGTGAACACTTGCGCCCTGACAAGGTCATTCGCAGAGCTTTATTGAATGTATTGGGGCTAAAGCTTCTGCGTAACAGCGCTTTGAGGGCTGGATCCATATTTGCGGTGCGTGTACCACTAGCAAACTACAGGTTCTTGCTGAAGATCTTTATGCCGCAGTTCGCATTCGGTCAGAAGACTTTCGTTTTTGTACTCCTATCGACTCTACTACCCAGGTGTAAGCAGTGCGACTACGGACTGCTATGTCGTACCACACCTCACCCCTTCTCTATTTGATAGCCATTTTCTCATCGCTTCTGGCATTACTCAACTCCCGGCAAGTCAAACGCGAGGAGGACACAGCCGGTTTCGTGTCTATCCACGTATCAAAGCTGCGTCGGAAGCACCCTAAGTCCACGGTAAATGCATGTGTCTCTGACACAGTAAGTGTCACATAGTTGTATGAGCGAATATCATCGGTCGAGCTCACGTCTTGGTCGCCTAGGCCATAATGGACACTACTACGGAGGAGATAATTGATCCATCCGTTGTTTCGCAGAACGATGTTACCGTCTGATCCTAGATATCATTGCTCAGATGAACATGAGTCATACTCCATATCCTGTACAGGACTCTTAACGGATGCCGGACGCAAGAAACACTACTTACCTTTTGTACAATTGCCCGCATAGTGAATCTTGGACATAGAAGTCTACTATCTCATTATAGTTACGATCAAGAATACAGGCACCGAAGAGCTTTCACCACTCTGGGACTCGGAGATGGAGAAACTGACTTCAGTACTCTATGCTACGTCCTACGCAATACAATCAGTCCTGGTAAATGCGACTACTTGCCTAATAACCTACCCCATTAACTAGGCAGTTTCGCTAGGATGTACCACAAGTTTCGTTGCGCTGACTTGACCATCCTTCAACCTCTGCAGCCCGGACGCTACGCCGCTGAGACCGCCGGGGATAACCTCCACATTGTTCGGCTGAAAAAAAAAATAGACCGTAAAACGTGAATACGGTGAAGACTAAAAGTTAACACGCTACACCGCTCACCTTGAGGTCGCCGGACTCAAATAAGGCCTGGATGTGCTTCCAGAGGCTGACGCCAAGCGCGCGGAAATCCTCGCGATACGGACTGCCAA
>JANHOG010000884.1:0-11046 GCA_027627325.1 Phlebia brevispora
TATCGCTGGGTCGGCATGGGAGGACTGTCCTTCCGATGGGTCTGGAAGACACTCGAGGTTCGACTTTTTGCAAGTCGGACACACCCAGTCTTTCGATCTGGTTGGTTAAGCATAGAAGGTGAGACATCATACGATCCTGGAAGATACTTGGGGACGGAGGGACGCACAGTGCTGCGAGACGTTTCCGCTCCGTTGCAGGATATTCTAGAGCGCCGACGCCGACGGCCGCAGTACCCTTCAGCGGGAAGAAGCCCTGCAGGCCAATGATGGCTGATTGGGGAGGAGTCAATACAGCATGGCACGGCTCGTACGATAACTACAACACACCTGTGCGCACGCCCCATGCAGGCTGCCAGAGCTCTTCATGGTCTAGTGACCGGCAGTTTCAGTGTTTCAGCACTCAATATAAACGCAGAGGGCATCACTTACAATTCGTAAAGCTGATGCAAATCTTCAAGTGACAATCAGCACCACTTATCAATGCATTCACCATATCGATGCTGCTTACCTTAGTATTCAGTTCGAATCGTCCATTAGGCGTGAGCATCATAATTGAAGGGGGGCGGAAGGGGTATTCAGAGGGTAAAAGTATCCTGAAGTGATACAATCCGCCCTCAAACTCTGTCCCGGGTGAGCCACGCAGAGTGCAATGCCATTCCTATCCGGGGGCGGCGTAAGAGGGGTCCGTGCGTACGATGCGCGCAAGTGACTCACAAAGATGTCATCCTGTTGTATCATAATTGAGCAGAAAGTTGGGCGTGGTATCTGATAATACACACCTCAAGCGGTGCAGCAGAATAATCTGTGCATGGGTCATTGGCAAGCTCTCTAGCTTCCTGCATAATCCGCTTGACAGCTTGTTCCCGGGGTAACGAAATAAGCCTCCCGATATGCCCTGAAATATGCCTCAGACGCACCGGAGCTGTTCATGTTGTACGCTGGGCGTGCGGCCATTATAAACTAGAAAGAAACAGTCAGTAGGAAATGGAGGATAAGAGGAAGGGGAAGGGTATGTTGAGGAGGAATCTTGTAAGAGGAATGTAGATGCAAGTCGTTGTGGCGCCCAAAAGCATCGCCAACGTGGAGGTTAAGCGAGGCCACGTGTGATTAAGCGCGTATCACAGGCGGGCGTCTCTTGGCGCTCGGACACCTTCCGACTACCGTCCACCCCGACAGGCACAGGCTGAGGCAGCGGGCACCAGCACTTACTCCTCAAGGCAGTACAGTCTATTGAGCATAGCTAGGAGCGGGGTAGAAGGCTGCGATGTATATTGAGAAGCTAAAAGTTAGGCCGCGGAAAAGTACGTGCATTCCATAGTTCGATAGTTCGATGCACTCATACTTGTTTTGCAGCGCCGCCGTTCAGCCCATGCGTTACTGAACTGTCTACTATGCTGAGCTGTTGGACTGCTCAGGGGGACCTGGTCAACAAAAGTGCTTGTGCGGAGACTGCTTTGGCTCTGTTTGAGTGCATGCGCACGACAGTAAGTTACTCCGCCCTGCATCCGGAATTGTTCTAAACAGGTCTGCCCAGCCTATGCGGGTAAAGTCACACAGGCCTACGATCAACTACCACTTGGCCCGTCTGAAGAAACAACTCAAGTAGAGCACCGGTCCTTGTCTCCTCCTTTCCTCGTCGCTGTATATCATCTCACAACATGGATCGTTCGGAGTTCCGGTTCATCTGGTCGGCCACTTTGTGCAAGCGCAAGCTCGTCCGTGCAGCCGACAGGATTCCTGGCAACGCGGGGTTTCGATTAGAGTATTGGGACACATCTGCAGGATAGCGCGGGGGCTGCATAGCCGACAGCTGGGCGCGCGCCCCAATGGGGTTCTAAGGACCTACTGCGCTGTAAAGCAGTTGCTTCTGGATCGTTGCCGGATGAAGTCGGCGCGTGAATGGTGCGATGCGCTGGTGCTGCGTAGCATGCAATAACTGGTCGATAGTACTTGCAGCACTGCGCGGCAGTGTACCGAATCTACACAGTTTCTGACGATATACCCCTGCGCTTCCGGATGGTGAGCTGACTCGAGTGAGGCTGTTGTCAACAGCGGCTACGGGCGAGATGAGGAGTGTTCTGGATAAGGCAAGCTGAGTCGCGATGTTGTTGTTTGTTGAGTCACGCGGGGCGTCTGCTGCCTGCGCACCGTTTCCGCTCTGCACTCATCTCGCTCAGCCCATCTTGACTTCGTACCACCACCACAAGTCTTACCTACACGCTTCGCATTTGATCTTTATCGCCTCTCCATCGTATCTTTCTGCACAATATGAGGTCCAAGTTCAAGGATGAGCACCCCTTTGGTGCGTGGCGGAGCGATACTCGTCAGATACTGATCTGAACTGACCGTCGCTTTTCTGGTTGTCAATTCTTAGAGAAGCGCAAGAACGAGGCTGAGCGCATCCGACAGAAGTATCCAGATCGAATCCCAGTGCGTACGCTCGAGCCGCACCTTGGTTCGTCCTAATGTACCTTTTGCCGCTTCTGCAGGTCATATGCGAGAAGGCGGATCGGACGGATATCCCCACCATCGACAAGAAGAAGTACCTGGTACCATCGGTGCGTGTGCTCGCGCTTCAGGCCCGTACAACATGATACTGATCCTCCTTACTCCTTCAAACAGGACCTGACAGTGGGGCAATTCGTGTACGTCATCCGGAAACGGATTAAGCTCGCACCAGAGAAGGCCATCTTCATCTTCGTAGATGAAGTGCTGCCACCAACAGCGGCGCTTATGAGCGCTATCTACGACGAACACAAGTGCGTTACCATCGAACGTACACCCTAGTGCAAAGATGCTGACTAACTGCTGCTGCTGTTTTTAGGGATGAGGACGGCTTCCTGTACGTAAGCTACTCGGGCGAGAACACATTCGGGTCGCATTGAAGAACCCACTGAGGCGATGACGCGTCCCTATCGGTGTGGTCGTTCTGCGCGGTGATTCTCGTCTTGATCAGCCCGGTTGCGAGGTCCGTCGGGATCTGGAGACATAGATATTGGCAGCCCTGACTTCGGACATAATTTCAATCCAATTCACGACACTCCTCTCATATCATCACTGTCTTTGCCATCCGGTTCTAATACCCCGTCGTCCCTTGCCCCTTCTCTTGCTCTTTGTGAATTGGAATTTGTATTGTATATTTTTCTCTCCCTCGTTGATCAAAGAATTGCAGCAATTATCGGTTTAATATGTAACACATTTACAGGATGTAAAAAACTTGAGGCATATACTCTATTTTTCTTTGTCTCGACGAGCAGGGTCTCTATCTCTCTTTTCTACTTATCGATTGTTTCTCTTCCAGCTTTTGATACACGTGGGTCACATTCTAACATCATCTCGATCGTCAAGCAAAGGCATGCCGCCGCACAAGTGTATACCACAGTACGTATTGGAGGTGCGTTGTCAAAGTGGTCCTTGTGCTATATAATTGAACGCCTCCTTAGAATCTGTCAGCCGATGCAGCGGTGAAAGAATAGCTTTGTGTGCTGCACCTGCGAGCGCTAGGCATGTATTAGCATCAATTTCGCAGTGTCCAAGCCTTGCATTCACTGCATTTCGTGGACGGCATCGGCCTTTGTGCGTACGATGAGGCCATCGTATAGTAGGGTGGTGTTTGTGGTGGCCATTGTCCCCATCAGGAGCGCAGTTTGGCCTGCGCCTCTGATGGATTTTGTCCTGGCCGAGTGACTTATTCAAAAACCCTTTATGTTAGCTCTTGATTACGCACTGACCTTCTCCTTCCTCTCCCTACGTTCATTCTTGCCGTTGACGGCCCTTATTCACCTCATTCTTTTCGCTTACCGACCCTCGACATGCCGCCAGTCGACAAGTTCAAGTCTTGGGAGTATACTCCTCCTCCTGTGAAGTTTACATTGTGTACGTATGGGGAGATTCTTTCGCCTTATTTCTGCTCATATAGTTTCATGCCACAGTTGCACAACTGGTCCTGGCAGTAATATTGGGGACGTTGTACTTCGTCGCGGAATTTGGCACTAAGTTATCTGCATTGCGCTGTACGTACTTTATCTTTGCTCTTTTGATATGCCGCTGACGTCCTATCGTAGACCAAATCGATGTTCAAACTTTCCTGCATGCCATGATTCTCTTCACGCTGCTCCTCATCCTAGTCATTCTTAGGCTTCCCGAGCAACGTGACCCCGAGTGGGAGATCCCCGAAACCCTTCTCTGGCTCAGTCTGCCGCTACAAGTAGCTATAAGCTGCCTATTCGTCAGTAACTCCGGTAAGTATCACGTGTGAATGTTAGAGGGACCGTCTAACACTCTCAAAGTGTCGCTGGGTCTTTATATTGCGTATCTCGTGACTCTCAAGGGGGCCAACGCGTTTCCAGAGCCTCACACGTTGGACAACGCGGGTGTTACATACTCGGTCTTGCTTTTGACGATCTTGACATGGCTCCTGAGTACGTCTCTTTCTTTCAGCTTCTGCGCAATCCAGGACACTAATCACTGGAACCGCAGCTGCAAGTCTTCTTCTCGCCGTTTGGGCGCCCGACTTTTACGATGCCTCCACCTGTGTCGCACGCCAGCCTGGCTCGCATGCGCCGAAAGACAAGTCAGGTGGATTCGGCAAGAAGATTGAGGCAGGCTGGCTCAAGAGGCCGCTACCCGTCAAGATCGTCGACATTAAGAAGAACCCGGACCCGCGCCTCTTCGACAAGAGCTTGCACGAGAAGGGGCAGGTGCAGTGGTGGGACCAGCTGTCGCAGGCAGAGGCTGCCCAGTATACCGCTCGTCCGCATGCTAACCCGTTTGAGGACCCACGGTTCGAGACTGTCTCGCTGGACTGAGCTTCTGTCGTCCGATGGTCATGACGTTCATATATTTATGCGCGGCGCGACGAACAAGATGTGTAAGATTATTTATGTATAATAGCAGGATCAGCTGGTCTGTCCGATTTGTATCACTACGTGTATGCTTGTATTCATCCTGGGTTGCGAGTAGCAGCATCAGTTGAGAGATTGTTGAGGTTGTCACTGCTATCTAACTCGGTTAGAAAATCGCTTCCAAATTCCGCTTCTGACGCTCGCCAATACGCATCCCACTCATCCTCGTCTTGGGGACCATCCTCTGCAGTGACAAGTGTAGCAGAGGATTGAGATACCGCATGTTGAGAAGACAGTGGCTGTGGCTCGTCGTCCGACAATACCTCCGGCGATGGCCTCGCGAGAGGGACGTCTAGAGGGGAGATCCCTGCGGGACCTTGGAGAGGTTGTGAAGGGCGCGGTGCGGCCGTACTACTGGGTATGAGCGATTCTGCGACCTTCGCATCTGCTCTAGACAACGCCTCCGGTTGTAACACTGTCACACCACCTTGTGTCACGACGTAGTCCAGAGATGCGGGAGGCGCAACAGAGTTGAAAATGACAGTAAGCCTGCGAATAAGTGTTGGCTGATCAGCGTCAGTGCGTTCGGGTTCACCGCTATTCAGTCTTCGTCGTTTGGGGGGTACCTCTTCTTGCTCCAAATAACGCCTACGGTTCGTGCGACTGAGCATAATCCTAGCGTTGACCTGATTTGCCCAGGAGAGGCCAAGAGCCGCCTCTCTCTGGTTTTCCCCGGGTATAGAGTCTGCGCGGTTGAAGAACCGAGCCTGATCCTGGTATATGACTTCATGGGCGAGAACACCAGAAGGCGGCCCTCGGTCTATGACATCGACGACTTCATTCACCACGATGACGGCGATGTTGTATGTGTGTGCGAGTCTGTGCAATACAGAGGATATCTCGGCGAGGTTTCTCGATCGCTCTGTGAGGGTCTCGGTCGAGACGTGTATGTCCGAGTGGAAGAGTTCCGTGAGTGCGTCGATGATAAGCAACTTAACGGGCTTCGCGAAGGGCTGTTTCTCCAGCTCCCCAATCAAGTTCGGGAATTCATTGGTTAATACATGGAGCAAGGCTGGGATAGTGGGCGTCTTGACAGTGTGGATGTCAGACAGACTGCACAGGGAGTCAGAAAAGTTGGGGTGTGAGTCGATGATCTGCAGCAGACGGTTCGTGGGCAGGGTCCATGACGTCGAGAGAAGGCATGCCGCGCCAGAAATACCTCCAAGGCTCGAAGGCAGTTGCACAGAGAGGAGCATTTGCATACACAGTTGGCTCTTCCCGGCAGCGCTGGAACGACCTCATAAATCTCCGGTACATTCATAGATTGGAATACAGAGTCTTACCTCTGCCCGACGATTTCCCATAATTTTCCGGTTCTCACACCTCCTCCGAGGGCCTCGTCAAGCAGACGATCACCTGTTGTGAACGTCTGATCTCGACAGCTCTCCGGGTCGTCAAGAGTGCGTAACGGCAATTGAGAAGCCAGGTCTTCGCAGACCGTGTCAACTATATTCTGAGCATCCGGGTATGTGATTCTGCATCTTTTTGCGAGATCCTGTACAGATAATACTAACAGATCCTTGACGGTAGATATTTGACCTAGAAAAGGCTCCGTTGGACGGCCTGCTGTGGAGTATACCGAATATTTACCATGCTGGAGCAACCTCCTCTGCGAAGCCGTAAGAGTCACAATCTTTGACAACGGTTGGGTATCCATGAGAGGGTGTACATTATACACGAATGAAAGGCCGGAACGCGTCCTTTTGACGCGTTGTTTTGGCTGAGGTTGTGGTAATCGAGTACTGTAAGTTGGCCCACGCGATCAGACGCGTGTGCCGCCAAGGCGCTATCTCGTGGCCTGCGTGCCACTGGTACAATGCCGATATACACTGACAATGAACAGAGCTTAATTTCCCCAACTACGCAGAACAACAAGTCCAGGTATCCAAGTTAGTCTACAATATATACAGCCATGATTCTACATGTATGACTTCAAGCCAAAGGCTAGCATTAGGTCCTTTGACGTAGTGATTGGGAGGACTCCGTTCGTCCTAGCAAGCCTCCCACTACATTTGAGACGGTCTCTGTGATTTGACGCTGCTGAACTTGAGTGTGCTTAACGTAGAATAGGCGGACACTTGTGGAATTCCAGATCCCCAAGGGACTCATGCCTCGAACGTAGATTTCGCCCCAGATGAGAGAGGTCAGCCAGACAATGGAAGCGTCGGACCACTAGACCACACAGTCAATTTAGCCAGGGGACGAAAAATGACAGAAATGACGTACTACGAAACGTCTTGGATGCAGGGGCGGAGGCTTGGGAAGGTGCTCTTCCAGAGCGGCACTCCGGAGCAGATCCACGATCGCCGTATTAGCTGTTGGTCCGCTCAGAGAAGCTTGTAACTCTGAAATTTTGGAAAACAGCTCTGAGGTGACTATCATGATGTTATCGAGCGGAAGCCTGAGGAGACCGTCAGCGATTATTCTGTGGAACTCATGTCACCCATTAATTACCCTTGTTGCCAGGACGTAACCTATTTCAGGACATTAATGAAAGGCACGAGTAGACTAGAACATCAACTCACCCATTCTTGTGTGGGGACAAACCCGTTTCTGCCTACGCCCGTAGCAGCCAGACGTTCCAAGCTCCCGGTCATATCTTCGGACATAGACCTGCCGGCCCTCATCTTGCCACGCGCCTTCTCTGACGGTCCAGTCTGCTGAGCGTCCGCCATGGATGCGTCTGGGATCGTAGGAGACGTAAGGGGCCTTCCAGTAGTGCGCTCTTCCGGGGAGCGTGGGTGCCGCTGTGCTTCGATGTCATCAGCGGTACTGTCTACGGAATCTTTGCTTTCGCTGCGTAGCATTCGAGCCTTGTCATCAGAAGGGGTCTCAGTCTCCAAGCTACTCGCCCTTCGCTTCCCCTTGTCGACGGAACCCCGCGTGAGCTCTTCTTTGGCCAGCTCTCTGCGTCTGATCTCTCTAAGTCCGCCCGCCAGTGTGAAGGTGCCCAGGTCTTCGAATGTCTTGTGGGCTCTCACGATATTGTAAACCAAGTTTGGATTGTCTGAGAGGTTGAGTAGGAGAACGGAATTAAACGCTTCTAGCCTAAACAGCATTGCTTAGCAACAATACACATCAAAGCAGAACTTGTCTTACATGAAGAAGAGGAGGCGAGGGTGGCCCTCATCTGACAGGAGGAAGGACGGGTTACAAAACGCCGTGAACAGTTGCATAAGACGAGCTGAAGAGTTGATGCTAAGGTTCTTGAAATACGGAGCGGCATTCGACAACGCAATAACCAAGGCGGGATATAGAGAGTTCAATGCGCCAGAGGTAGTCGCAATCATGTTGTATACTGACTAAAGTTGATATGAGTATATAATCAAGACAACGCTCAAACATATGCTCACGTTAATAAAAAAGTCGCCTGAAGTCCCAAGGGTGCTCCATTTCGGAGGAAGCTGCACCTTTATTGGGGCTATAAGTTTTGCGCCGAAGGAACGCTCAGCGGACAAACTCTGTATAATATATGATATGACACGACAAAGTCCATGTTGTTCTAGGATATTGTGATCAACGTCGCGCCCAGTAACTGCTATGGATATCTTACCTGGCTTATCCTTAATCTCCAGTCCATAACATAGAAGGTAGGCAACAACGTCCATCGCTTGATCAGAATCAAGAACGTAGGCTCTGAATTTCTACGGGACCGTCAGAAGGAAGAAGAAAGAATATGCTATCGTAACTAACCTTGTTGAGCTCAATCATCTTCCAGAAGAAAATGACTACGGCACCAGCAATCAGACATAGCGCGGAACACAATATACGACTGCGTACCTGTCTCAACTATGTATGGTACAGGTCTTTTGGACCCTGGTAGAAGAGGGTGTATTGACGACATTTGTTCCTGGAAGATTCCGATGATGCCACCCAAGATGAACGCGAAATCGTTAGCCCTATGCTATGTGGACGTCAGTATATTCAATGAATCCCGATATGCGCAACCTACAAGCTTAGCAATGAAGTACCGGAATGCATTTGTCTTCGCGGTCGGCGACGACGACTCATTGTCGCCAGACAAGTCCCTTGCGCTACCGCTCTGAAAGTCGAGCAAGACACATAGAACCTGTAGGCACGTGCCAACAAGGTTGCCCTTCGTGTCCTCCCCTTTGAACACGAGGTGATTGTAAGGGAGCTTGCCAGCAACTCCCCCGATGAGGTTATGGCTGCCCGCGGTCGGAGCGTTCATCGCAGTATTCATTAGTGAGCAGAGGATCGTGAGTACATCTCGTCTCGGGGTATGTTGCACAAAGTGAAGGGTATACAACGAGGGTGATGTGAAGAGTGCGGCGGGTGGTGCGTAGATTTGTTTGGAGAAGAGCATTAGGAGTGTACGAAGCACCTCTGTCCGGTTGCTTTCGAACGCTTGGCTAGGACCAGGGTCCACTGTGGATCCTACACCCTTTTCCCTTTGTAACACACGATTCAGCTAATGTTGGTAGAAACTTCATGAAAACGTACCATATGACATAGTTAATCTTGTAATGGTCGACCTGAATCTTCGTGGGAAGCGTAAAGCCACAACAGAACAGTAAATCAATGAGACAACTGAACAACCTTTCTGCGAGCGAAGGTAGCAATTTGGCTTCAGGCTTCGCAGGGGACTTCTGCGATGGACCCGAGGTCAACTGCCCGTGTTCCTCATCGTCTTCCTCTTCGTCTTCGATAACAAACTGGGCTCGTGCTGGTTCTTCAGAAGTCCCTGCTTCCGCAGGCGCAGCGTCTCTCTTCCAGAATGTCTCCATCTCGAGCCTGCTCGAGTCGGTCTCCAATTCAAATACAACCGGCAGCACGCGCTGAAGAACACGCAAACAGTTCAAGACTTCTTTTGTCGTACTGCGATCCTGTGTTCCTGTACTACTTCGAAGTAAAGATGTGGCGAATGATGCGACGGAGGCGTTTGGAGGTGTGGGGAATGTGTGGTCGGAGACGAGGTTGAAGAGACGACCTGTTATGACACGCAGAAGGCATGCAACATTTTCAGGTGCCTCGTACAATGCGCGTCGTACTGAAATTCACATGAGTACTTCTTGATTTCGGTATATTTGCTACGCACCGTCATGAGGCGAAATCAAAGTGAAGACGTCCGAGGCTGAGTCGAATAATTGCAGATACTGTCCAAGGATAAGCGATGAGCCAATGCAAAGTAACCAATACTCACTTGGTTCCAATAGCTATCCGACTCGGGTATATTCTGTAACATACGAGCTCTCAGCGACCAAGCACATACTGCGCTTGGAAGGTACTCACTCGTGTTGTCGCAAGCTTCGCAATACCGCCAGGTTTGCTGCGGAACGCGAGCTTAGCCTCATCATCAAGCAGCCCAAATGGCAGTTTTTGAGGCAATTTGGCGAACATGGTCTGCGAAAGAGGGGCAGCCTGCGGGTATGTCGAGGCTGGAAGCAAGTTACGTGCAGCTACGCCGGGCGCTACACTCGACCCAGTGCGTGCGCAGAAATGATGGCAATGATCGGCAGGCGCCTATGAATATCATTTCGAATCCCTGAAATGAGGCGTGGTGGAGCGTGCTCTGCTGGACGTAGTACCGTACGCTGCCACGTCGTACAAGCAGTATTGCCCCTCAAGGCGTGGTCAAAAGTATATTTTCACCGTGAGTTGGCCTCTTCTATGGATGAGCTTTTAAGATACGATCTCCTCGTCACGGTCCAAGTCATGCTGTGTGCATGACCGGCCACGCTATCTAGCTGCAATACGAGGACATAGCTAGAGCTACACGACGAGAAATCCGTGGTCTATACTCAATTTAAGTAGTGCAGTAAGCCGCTTGCTCACATCTTCACTGCTCTACCGTAGACTTTGTCGTGGCAACATGTTCAAGTTCGTGAGACAAGGGAAATCATATTATGTAAAGCAAGAGAGTAAAGAAAACAAGTCGATGCAGCGTGTGTCCGAACTAGATATCGGAGCGAGTCCGCCTATCCCTCTAACTGTGTTACTAATGTTTAAGAGAGTAATATCCCGCCCTTTTTCTTAGAGCAGAACGGCAAAGCCAGCAGCCAAGCCCACGAGACCAACAACTGCGTTGATGGTGAGCTGCGCAGCGCCAGAAGAGCTGCCGGACGAGGAGGAGGAAGAGGAGGTAGCAGCGGGTGCGCCAGAAACACTTGGGGTGCCCTGA
>JANHOG010000885.1:0-11043 GCA_027627325.1 Phlebia brevispora
GGCCGGGGGAGAAGTGATCTGACCGGCGCGGTATCCAGCGAAATATGGCAGGATCAGTGTGAAGCGCCCAAGCTCGCGTTTCGACCAAGTCTACGAACGTCGAGGTCGACGACGGCCACGAAGAGCGTGAGCTTTCTAACCTTGCTCGCCTCAAGGGAGGAGGTCCAGGTTTCCATCCTTTACTCTCTTTACATCCATAAGTAACCACTCTCTTTTTCGGATACCCTTTCACGTTTGGATACCAGGAAAACCACAGTCATTTTATATGGCGTCGACTCGCGCAGCTCCCATGTCTTCACCTCTCCAAACATACCACCACTCGTCTCTCCACCGCAGGCCCAGCAAGAAATCGTCATTCCTATCGTTAAGGCGCGAAACTCGAGCTACAGACGCGTTTGACTCGTTTCCATCAGTAGAGGATCCTTTTGAAGCCGCATACTCCGTCAGCGGCAATCCGTTTGCGCATCGCACGTATGCTGCAGATACCTCTTCTCATCAGAGTGCATCGCAAGGTCATTCCACGCGCAGTCATCGCTCGAAGTCGGGGTCGAAAAGCATCAGCTCAGTCAAAGACGTCCACGGTCATAGGCGGGCGAAGGGGAGCCATGGGCAACCCAGATCGCCTGGTACAGATCGTCAGACCTTTGACTTTCCTTGCAGTGCTGAAGAGCAGATACCTTGGCCAAGCGAGACTGGAGAAGACCCATATGCGCGGACTCGCATAACAAGCGGTCCATCGAGCAGCCATGACAGGAAGCAACGAGCTTATTCCAGTCGTACATTGGACTACGCTTTTCGAGATTCTGGCTCCTCCTCCTTGAGTCACTTTGAGACACCTCCACAGACTCCGCTAGATGAGTACTCATTCAGGGAGCGTCCATATCCCGTTCCTGTCGTCGTAGCAGCTCCAATCGCAGGTGTGGAAACCATGGATGCCCTTGTTGATGGCATGAACGGCTTCACTGAAGACGAACAATTTCTCCATCTGACCGGTCTCTCAAGCCGGTCGCAATACAAGAAAACAGGCTTCCATCCGTTATATCATCCTCCTCTACCGACTCCTCCACCTGGAATTAAACTGGGAGGCGCGTTGCCGCGCGACAGCCATAAAGCAGGCGACTCCGATACCGATGACGATGCCACACGCATATTGTCGTCTAGACATTCTCAGCACAGCCATCACAGGAAACACCCAGTACACTCGTCGCGGACTACCTCAAGTTCCATCCTGACGCGGCAATCATTGGAGACTTCTACCACGAGCATTGCTCTCCGTAGCCAACAATCGACGTCATTCAACGACGAGAATGCACCTTCCACCTTTTATGACGACAAGATCACTTGCAAGGCCAGCGATCCGCCTACCCATCGGGAGATCATTCCCTCTATTTCCGACATCATAAAGGCGTATGCTCCTCCCTCGCAGCAGATGCGTACGAAACCTTCGCTATCCCGTAGATCATCCTATGCTACGACCTATGAAGGCTCCATCCAACATGACATTCGTCCGGATCCTACTACTATCGAGGAAGAGTCCGACATTATCTCGCGTTCTTCAGTAGATACGATCGCTGAAGAGGTCCAGCAGACTATTCGCAACCAGACCATCTCCAATGTCACCTCGGGACTTCAGCAGGCAGTTCCCTTTCCGGTGCTATCGAGGCCACAGTCTGTGATGACTGATCTTACTAGGAGCCCCATATCTGACGGCCGTCGCAATTCATCTGTATATAACTGTTCTACGGTCTCCGATCAGCCACCTCTTCCTCCCATGGATCTATCCAGCCTCACTAAGGCCCCAATACACTCGCCGTCACAAGCGATTGCACAATATCTTCGCTCAAGTCGCCTTACGACGGTAATGAGGTTGACCCGTTCCCCGCATGCCTCACGGGAATGCCCCCTGAGCGTGAGTTTCGCTGATCTGGGCAGCCCCACCGGGTTCCCTCTTGTCGTGTTCTTGGGACTTGGCTGCGTGCGGCACATCATGGGCCTGTATGATGAGATGGCAGAATGTTTGGGGATTCGTTTAATCACCATTGACCGGTGCGTTTCCATGTAGTATGTCTGTGCCTTAGCTGAGTGTCATCGTTCTGTTAGCTGGGGTCTAGGACGCACAGACTCCCCACGCTCCAAACTCCTCAAGGGCATACCCGAATGGGCTTCTGTAGTCGAGGAAGTACTAGATCGGCTGAAGCTAGATCAGTGTAGTGTGATGGCGCACTCTGCTGGCGCCCCTTATGCGCTCGCGTTTGCTAATCGCTTCCCTGAGCGAATCAGGGGGGATGTTTGTTTACTTGCACCTTGGGTCGGTGGAGGTGAGGGTGGTGAGTGCAAAGGTTACCCTGTTCGTTCATTCGGTATACTTATCTTATCTACCTCTAAGCCGGGTACAAATGGTTGAAATATGTGCCCAACGGTATCTTAAAGACGGCACAGGCGGCGGAATGGAAAGTACAGGCGTGGATGCTTGGTAAACCCCCCACGATTTCCTACGAAGGCATAGGTTTTGACGTCCAGTCGGCGATCTCTGCTTCCAATGCCTCAACATGGCCGTTGGGCCCCACGTCGACTTTTACTGAAGCTTCGCTGGCGAAGGAGGCTAAACCTCGCCCGAGCGGAGATTCTAGTGCTTTCAGCGACTATGACGACTTACGGGACTTCGAAGGCAAATTTGAGAGTGCAAGTTCAGCGGGGCGTAACAGTTTGGGAGAGCGGCGTAATCGTACGATGAGTGAGAGCAAGCATACCTTGAAGCCTCGGAAGCCGTCCAAAGGTTTCCTGGGGAGGCTAAGAGGTGCTCACTCCAGCGGTCACGCCCCGTCCGAAGAAAGCTCGTCCACCGGTACCTACCAAAAGACTTAAGGCTCTACGCTCCATGGGGTCGTTAAAGGGGCGTTCAGCGTCCGCTCCTTTGGAGTCGTCCAAAAGGGCCGCTTCTACTACTCACCCTTCCGAATTAGATGTAGGGTTAGGACTAGATGGCGTCGACTGGGATGCTACTATCCGGGCCAAGCGACCGGGAAAGTCAAAATCTATCATGTCCACCAATACTTCCTCTCATAATTCATCTTACGAAGCCCGATCCAGTCGTACGTCAGGTCGTAGATCAGTCTCGTTTGGTGCGAGTACAGCAAAGCCTTCGACTCGCGAACCCATACCTCCTGTACCCACCGTTCCTCCACTTTCACCCACCTCACCTCCCGAGGGTTCAATATCTTATCAAGCTGCTCTGGGCAACGCTTTGATTTCTGCATCACACGCAGAGTCTTCAAAAGGCACGCACGGTGATTTACTGCAGATTTTGAACCACGATCGACTACCGTGGGGTTTCTCCTACGGCGCCTACCCCCATAAAGTGCGCATCTGGTATGGAGATCACGATGAAAAGATAGCAGAAAACGCTGTGAGATGGATGGAAAGCACTATGGGTCAGGATAAGTGCCAGATTAAGGTCGTCAAGGGCGCGGACCATGCTCTCATGTTCAAAAGCAGCGTCGTAGTCGAAGTCCTGGAATACTTCGCCGAATGTTGGCGCTCAGGTATGTCCTTTTGTCCAATAGTTTGACTGCTGCTCACCTGGCTATACAGATTGAGTCCTTTCGTCCGTCTGTTCGCTTATCTTTTTTCGCCTTTCTGTTGGATTATATATACCACAACCTTGCATATATCCCTTCACGCACTTCATTCACATACAATCGTTTTCGTTATTTCAGCCTTGCGCCACTGTATTCTGTAAATCGATTACGTTCTCGCGCTACAAAGATATCGTACCGTTTGTTCTGTACTGGTTAATTCCGTCGCACATTACGTATATCTAATAGTGTAGAAACATGAAACCGGTCCGTTGTCTCGTCACCCTCCACTTTCTTTCCTTGTACACAGGTGTCCCGGAGTCTACACGCGCACATTTAGGATCATTTGCTTTCTAGTCATGGTAGTGACCTTCCGAGTCGCTTGCAGTATTTTCGATTGTGACAGATTGACCTCTGGGCCAGCATGTCTACTGTTTTTCAAGATATGCGTTATGGCCGCCATATGCCACATGTTTTCCTCCATATTTATTGCAAGGCGAGGTAATTGTGCATACATTTGAGATATTGATGAACTGTCTGGAGAACAATATCGTAATTTGTCAATTCAACTAAAGTACAGGTAGCGATTATCGAATTTGTTGGTGTAATGTGAACATGATAATGTGTGAATAGCAAATGCGACATCCATCTGTCGTTTGGGCAGTCATAAAGCGCAGACAATCTCTGCGCGATTCGCCATCACAGCGTGAAACACATAGCAATTTCAAGGTTAGTATCCAAATGGGAACGTTTCGTCGTAATCCCCTCCAAGCGGCTCGTGCAGATGTTCTTCTTTCTCCAAAGGCCGAATGCCCCGTGAATGCTTGACTATTGCCACGGCGTCGTATTGGTCCGCAGCGCTGCATTTGGAGTAGTGGGACCATCGCTCCGTGTTGCGTCTATACAAGACACCGATGAATCGCTGGAGACGTGGACGATTGAGGAACCTAACAACAGCGCGTAAGACAGAAGACGGAAGACGAAGTGACAAGAACGTACTCAGTCAATTCATGCGATGTTTCGACCTTTCTCGGCTCGCCTTCCTCATTATCCTCCACCTGATGGGTGATGATAAAAGCATCCTTGCTGATGGAAGAGTCCAAAACTTCCTCCAGCGATCCGTCAAGAGGTAGATTCATGGTCATAACATGAGGATCGTCGTCCCATTGATAAGCTGCTGTCACTGTAGAATGGTCAGGCATGTGTCGGAGTTTCTGGTACGAACAAGCTACCTGTCCCTTGGTCGGTCAAGAAACCAATGTTGAAGACGTTGTCGTCTCCGAACAACTCTCTGCACCGTTGACCAACGTTAATCTCGCCTGGGATGGCGTATGCGTTAAGCAGAACAATGACTGAGAGAAGGTGATGCTTACCGCGTTTCTTGCCCATGTCTGTAGCCCTAGCGTCGCCGATATGCGAGTTGTGGGCCCACACAACAATCTTGGCCTCTTTGGGAACACCTTCTGCAGTCGTGCCCAGATGTCGCGCAATCTGCACCAAGACACGAGCAAAATGATCATCCCTGTAAACGTCATACTTAGCACTTCTCCCATAGTTCTGGAAGATAGGCCGACTACGCACCGTAGATTCCATGTAACTGCATCTTCTGTTAACATAAGACGGTAGTATTCTTCTGCATCTCGTACAACCAAAGCGTTCATCTCAGCCATGAACTGTTCTTCACGCGGATGGCCATATGCATCCTTCCCTATCGGCATTTCATCTTGAATGTATTTTTGATGATTCCGCAGGAGCTGCTGTAACACCCGCAGCACTTCATTATGGCAGGTCTGGTCAGACGGATGAGTGCCTGGATAATTGTGGACGACAAGTGTTCGCACCTTCGACAGGCCAAATTGTGCTTCGTACGCGTAGCGGGTGGTGTCTTCACCAAAGCGCTCGAAACAATTGTATCTAGAACTGTTAACGGCAAGACGACTGGACCGGTGATTACGAGCTTACTGTTTCTTGGCAGCCTTGGCACCTGCAGGATCCACTCTTTCAAGATACCGCAGGACCTCTGCGGCGGAGCGATGCAGGGAATACAGATCAAGCCCGAAGAAAGAGACTTTCTTCGACGGATCGCCCGTCTGCTTAATGATGCGATCATTGTAGTTCCGTAGGTATTGGACGAATGCTGGCATAACTTCGTTCTTCCACATCCACTTGGGGAATCTGACGAGCAACAATCAGTGCGATGAAGCACACAGAAGATGGCCATTACTTGCCGTTCGAAATCCCGAAGAGCGGAAGTGGGTGTTTTGACGTTGCCGTTCCTGAGGCTGCCGCCATGAATGTACCTGTGACAAAATCAGGGGCTGGATGAAGCTAATACCATTCGACATGCGTACCTGTTGATACGAAAGGCATCCGGCCAATCTGCTTCAACAGCCACTGCGGTGAATCCCTTTTCTTCAATCAAGCGGTGTGTTATATTTGCACGATGAGCATAAAACTCGTATGTTCCGTGTGACCCATCGCCAATCAAGACGATTTGAGCATTACCTATCGCCGGTCAGCCGCTTGGCGAGCATTTCCGAGTTAATTAAGAGACTTACCGACGGCCTTGATTAAGGGGTCATAAGACGAGAGCTTGAAAGAGAGAGGGTGTAAGTGTTTAGCAAGTATGTTCGCATCGATTGCTGGCATGATGGTTGAGATTGAGCACAGGGCACATAGCGCAGTCGAGGACTACATGGGTTTATTAACTCAGGTCTCCACACTTAGCCCAGTGATGAGCCTGTGATCGTGCGCGGGGAGCTCCAGAATACTCCAGGGGATAATAACACACGGCCAGAGCTGGCACTTTTTAGTTTCTGGTGATAATCCGACCTCCTGTTTACTGGAGGACTGTTAGCTGGGTACTTATCACATTTATGCAGAGGACTGAACCTGTGATAGTCCCGAGCAACTGAGGCACGCCGCCGACGCGACGGGTAGGCGATGTAGATCAAGCGCTGGGGAAGCGTGACCTGTTTCCTGATGCAGCAGGCTACTAGATCGGATCGGGCCGCTCGTCCGCCTAAATTGGGTTTGCGGCCTCGAACAAATGAAATCTGACCGCTGAACCCCTTTCGTGGTCCTCCCAAAGCATCCACGCACAACGCTCTCCGCCCTTTGACGACAAGTCCAATGCCCAACGCTGGGTACGATTATTCCCAGTTATTTCCAGATTTTTACTGACGGCCCTACAGACCACAGGGTAACCATAGAAAGTCCCTTGCTGTGAAGCACCACGACGGCGAACCCCTCACTCGCGTCGACTTGCAATACGACTTGCTGTACAACCTCTTTAATGACTCTCAAGCCGTCTTCACCGACCCCTATGTCAGTCTGCATGGAGAGCCAGCTGGCACCAAAGTCACCTTTCGTGACCTCTATGTGAATGCGCTCGTCCACTCTCCGCGTTGTTCGAAGGTATCTCGCGATAAATTGTTGGAGACGCCAGCTTTCGCAGACGAGTTTGCCAAGATATCCCTTTTGTCCAACGTTGGACGGATTAACACCACTATGGCCTGTAAGTCAAGATTACTGATCCCTATAGTAAACGCCCCGGCGATCTTGAGTGTTCATGTCAACGGCGGCATATAATTTCTGTGACCACGTATACTTGTCGGCGTATGAGTGGTCGTCTTATTCGCTTGCTCCCAGCCGAAGCTGACCGATTGGGATCCTCCAGTTTTCCCAGAAATGCGGACCGCTCTCAGGACATATCATCCTGTCCCATCCTTACAGAAGACAGACGGTAATTTGCAGGATGCACCACGTATCAAGAACATCCTCAAGTCGTGTCTGCTCCCTGCCGAGTTACAGGACACCCCGATGACTCCAGCAGATGTTTTGTCGCGATCTGTATGTCCGGTCACATAGCCGCCCGTACCGTAAACTCAGTTTGCCATCACAGAGATCCGGCGAGGTCCCCCCTACGACTATCGTGAACCTCATTTTTATAATTGCCAGTCATGCTGCGGTCAGTCTATTTTTCCTAAATCGGTTTTGATGTTGGGCTGAATAGTTATTTGCGTTCGGAATAGGCCATATCCCAAGCTCATTTCCCGGCTCACATTCATTTTGACGTGCTGGACTTCTTCTCACCCATTCATATTTCATCGGAGTCTCGGGCGCGAGCCTTTCTATGGCTTCTCTATCACTATCACGAGGCGCCGTCCCATAACCCCTTCGACGACGAAACATCTCGCAAATGTCCCGGTCTGATCCCTAATTTGGAGTTACTGTCTGAAGAGGAGGCGGCGTTAGAAAATGTCGATGCGCCAGAGGAAATTGAATGGGGTCGCAAGATGTCCGAACAGAGGAGGCTTTTTCTGGCTAATAAGGACTCCGCTCAAGCTGAGGAAGGTCATAGCGCGGGCAAGACTAAAGAAAATAAGAGAGCAAGAGGGAGAGGGAGAGCTAGGACCTCCAAAGGCAAGGATGGTCGTACATCTGCCGAGAGTAGTAAGCCTACTAGAGAGCCATCGCTTTCCGAGAGCATAGCATCCATAGCGCCGGAAGAACGCTTCGAAGGTGCGTGTATTGATTGCAGCCTTCCATTGATGTAATTCCTGATAAGCCCTCGTAGGAATGTCTCATGGCCTGCACATCCAGCAACCTGTCCGACTTCCGCCCATTCTCCCGCCTTTGCCGTCACCACCCCTTCCTCCTCTGAAACGCGCGTATCACGACACGTTCTTACATCCACGAGTGGCTGTGGAACAGTATCCTTCCCAACTTTACCCCTCGGATACTCAACATTTTTTGAGGGCTGATAGCAAAATTTTGGTTGACAGTACGGCTGATCCCCGGGGACTGACGTTACCCCCTCTGCACTACGTCGAGTCGTATGGCGACCATACGCCACCGCGCGTGTTGCCGCCATTATCCATTCCACCTTCACCGCCTTTGCACATCGACCACACTCCACCAACGTTCTCGATGCCGCCTGACATTGAGATGAGTTCCCCAACAGTTTTACGGACACAGGTTGCCACGAGGAGTATGTTGGAACGTCAGTGAATTTGCTAGAACCCATATGTGCCGTACTAATATGGAACTCCCTGCCCCACAGAAGCTTGGCATGTCGTGAGGAATACAGACCCGCTGGATGAGTCCGAGGACGAACAGGACGAGAATACTAGGTTGGATCTAGGTCAGTAATGAAATATCTTTTTCTTCCTGTTGATTGATAGCTTGTTGCTACAGCACTTCGTCTGCGAATCATCAGCCGACTCCGAGGTAAGGAACCTACACCCGAGCCGGATGTTCACCGACGTCAAGCTGGTATGCACTCCTCACCCGATGGGTCACCGGTCTCGTCGTGAAAATGGTGATGTTGCACAGTATATAACATACTTATAGATATGACCTCTTAAGACGGACTATGAGAATTGGATGGATGGATGTATTTGTAAAATACTTTACTCCCTTAATTGTACTCTACTTCATGTATATACATACTGCTTTCGTCGTATCTCGTCTCGCATTTGAACGAGACTGCCAATTCCACACGTCTCCAAACAACTTACAATTTGACTCTGTATCATATGCTATGTACAATAAAGCAAAAGGCGAAGTATATTACATCAACATATCACACAGTAGGCCCTATCCACAAAGGAGAGAATTGAAGAACGAGACGTTGACCCCGAACGCTGCGGGGTATCGAAGGAACAGATGGTGACGAAGATCCGGCGGTCTAATCCTGAAGCATAAAATTACAATGCGCGTAGACTCCACAGTGTCACGATGGTTGATGATGGGTAGTGATGCATACAGACGCAAGAGGACTTTATCTGAAGTCGAAAGGGATGAGAACAGAGGAAACCAAGAGGAGGCGGTGAAGGGGATTTATTCCGCGAGCCATTTTTCGCATTTCTTGACGTATTTGTCCAGTAGGAGCGCCATATCCCGGATGACGAACGTGAGAACAACCTTGGCAAAGAATTCGGAGGCACGCCTGAGTTTGAGTTCCAGACCCGCTCGAACATCAGGAGGGAACGCCGCGTACAACGGCGCGAGTGGCTGGCCAGACACAGCTTTCGTATGTTCGTCAAGAATCTGCACTTGATTGAACAGTTTTGCAAGTCCCTGCACGTACACGGCGGGAGAGTCCAAGCTAACCGGGGAGCAGGGTGAGCATTATAACCAGACTGGATAGATGCTACATGTTACATACTTCTTGCCGTTAGTTAGCTTGTCGAACTGTCGTGTCAATCTTCCGCCCCAGGAGGTGACCTAACGAGTACGATTCAGTTCCGGACCGGAGGACATGGCAAGAGATACGTACGCCGCTGCTTTTCTTTGTTGCAAAGCCTTCGCCGACCCCCAATTTTTTGCCAAAACTACCCACAACACCATCGCACACATTAGAGAACTCTTCTAGCTTCAGCGTCCACATCTCCGCCTCCTTCTTCCCTATGCTATTTATCCCCATCCCCAGTCCACTACTCACATTTCCCGCCCCGAAGTACTCTACACTGAAGCTTTGCATCTCCTCCAAAGCCGACGAGAGAACATCTACGACGCGGATCTTCTCAGGTATATTTGTGAGCTTCGCACCGCCTTGAGACCAAACCTCCTGAGGGACGTGCAATCGACGAGTGACGTATCCGCCCGTTTTCGATACCATGGTTTGACGTAGTAGGTTCATCATGTGATACGGCTTACGCAATGGGTCTGGAGGCGCCATTGGAGGCAGTGGGGATGTCGGCGCAGTGGGGATATTACCGTGAGGGATGGGCGGAGGCGGTACCAGAGGTGTGGGGACCGCCTTTGACAATGGCGGAGACAAAAGCGCAGGATTGATTGTTATTTGGGGTCGTGCGTGCGGGTTGAGTCGCGAAGGGACCGACGGCTTCCTAGGAACAAGCGACGCAGTGGGCGGGGGCCCAGGATAAGAAATTGCGGAAACTAAAGAAGGCCGTCGACTTGGTTGCGATGCAGCACGAGAGCGACCTGTTATTCCGAGGCTACTCGCCGTCGCAGCTGGTAACGACGATGCTGTCAGCTTGCCCATCCCTGGCAAAGATCCCAACGAGCCAGAAGACTCCGTGGGCGATGAAGGTGTTCCCATCATGGATGGAGGCGCTGAGGTCTTGATACGGCGCTGAGAAATCGTGCCCATTACTGTAGACGAGTTGATCAGAGGCTGTTGGTCTAACCTACTGAGCACTTCAGAACGCGTCGATGAAGCGCCACGTTGACCACTTGGGCTCGCAGGTGACTGTGGCGTTGAATTGGACACGCCGGGACGGCGAGGGGTCGGGGTTGTCTCCACGGATGGGGAAGGTAGAGGAGGTAAAGGATGAGATTCACGAATAGTGTCTCGTGCCAGACTCTTCGACCGTGTTATGCTCGTCTTTTCCATGGTAATACGCTCGTCGGTGGGTCTCTCGCCTTCCTCGTTCAGAGCACCCAGCTGGCTGCCAGAGCCTGCTCTTCTGTGACTTACAGAAGGGCCTCGGGCACGACC
>JANHOG010000886.1:0-11042 GCA_027627325.1 Phlebia brevispora
CCTGCCTCCGTCGGCGGTTCGCCGTCTTGCGGAACCCACTGGTAGCAGCAGGTAGTCAATCGAAACCAAGGAAGCAACAAATACGCCAGGACGCACTTCCTGTTCACGAACCAATCTCACGCCCCCCCCCCGTATCCTGGTATTGCATCAAAGGATGCAGCAAGACCTGTCCCGCGCTCGAGTAAGTCTTCCTCACATGTATATACTTCAGTACTCAGACAAGGCTCGACGGCAGCGCGATAGGTCTCGTCAAGACGCTGCTCAAACAGGGCGTCTTTGTGCCAGGTGGCTTGGACTGGATGTCTTATCCTATGGTCAAGTAAGTCTTATCTTAGTAGATGCCACGAGTTGAGGCTTACTCGACAGCTCTTCATCTAGTTCGTGATACGACGCTCCACTCAACCGGTTGCCCATCTAGAACCGGTTGGCCTAGGGACTCCTCAGCACTCGACTTGGACTCGATTATATGATGCGCAACGGTTATGTACTCGAGCGGCCGTCCAAGTCCGCAAGTACGCGTTATCAATGCTTGCCATGGTCACTTGTCAGCTGTGACTGTGGAGCGGGGAGGAGTAGTGGCTTGGAATATGGATCTGTGAACGTGTCTTGTGGAACAAAAACAGCAGGAAAAAAAACTGGGTTGTGACAAGCGGACATTGTTGGAGATGTGAGCTTGGCTCATTCGTAGTCGTTTAGCTCTCTTCTGTCAAGACGTGTCCTGGGCCTCTCAACTTTGTCACAGTCCTAATACATATCTCATCTACTTTATCTTTCGACTCGCGTGATCCCGTACGATCATTAGCTAGGAGGTTTTCAGCTCATTTGACACCTACTGACGGTTCGTCGCTTGGATGTGGCGTAGCATGGACACTGGCACGACGCGTGTTGAGTTGTACGCGTCTAGCCGGATGCATGTGATATCACGCGCATCATGGCGAGTCGCGACGCCGACATCGAACATCGCAGTGCGGCAGCCAATCTTATCCACGACCTCCACGCCGCCCCCAGGCTCTGTCCTTCCCTCTAGGGCCATGCCCCAACACTTGCACGAGCCAACCAGAACCCGCCGCAAAATCCCCATATTCCATGCAGTTGCGGACTACTTGCACACCTTCCCAGACGACCATGCCCTCCAAATTGCGCTCAGGACCTACGCGCTCTCCTTATCGCTCTCCCTCGGGCCCGCTCTATTCTCGTTGCTAGCATCGGGACGACTCCGCAAAAATGGCGTAAGGAGCCTCTTGTATGTGCTCAAGCGCGACTTGGGCGCGTCTGGTTTCGCCTTTGCGATGTCAGTGGGCGTCGGAGGAGGTGCGGCTCTGAAGCAACTCTGGGACATCCTAGAGGCGGAAAACCAGGTGAAACCTCAGGACAGATCATCTACAGAGCGACCATCTTTCTTGTGGAGAGTGAAGTCGTGGCTAGGCTCACTTCACGATTCCCAGAAGACGTTCCTCGCGAACGTAGCGTCGGCTTACCTTGCGATCGTGCTACTGCATTCACGGACGCCACCTCGTAAAACTTCATACGCTGGCCCAAGACATTCTATGACATTGGATCTTACTTTGTTGTTCCTTGTGCGAGCTATGGACTCCGTAGTCCGCGCTGTCGTCTTTCCGCTCCAAGATACCTTTTACCTGGGCGAAGCGACGAACAGAGGAACAGAGCAGAGGCAACTGAGGAGACAGAGACTCACGTCCAGAATAGACTCATTCGTCTTCTGGGCATCTAGCGCAAGGTGTGCGCTACTTACTGGCCATACATTGCGTTGTACTGACAGTTCGACCAGAATCATGTGGTGTTTCTTCTATAAGCCCGACAGGTAATCCAGGCCATCTGTATCCAATCAATTGGTTTCGTTTAACACACTGTTTCAACAGATTACCTCGATCTTACAACAAATGGTACGTAGTGCTAGTTATGGGGCGGCTCAAAAAAGTTCATTCCTATTCTTACTAGGATCATGGCCTTAGCTAACCTCGACCCACGACTTCTTGATGCTCTGCGTGCCATCCGGAATAAGGATTTATGCTATGTCAATGGCACATGCACTCCTCCCGATCTGCTAACGTCCTTCGCGCGAGACCTTGGCTATCCCGAAGCATGGGGAGATGTCTCTCGCATGCCAGCATACGGCGGTCCACAGGCAAACCAAGTGTGGGCATCCATTGGCGTGGCCAGCAGACCCAACCTGGGAGGTATTCCCTGCGAATTGGTGCATGGTGGTATCTCGGGTGCAAGCTGTACTGCAAACACTCTGATCAGAGGAGCCCATGCGTTTGCGGAGGCTCTTCTGATTTATCTTCCCGTAAGTCTATTTTCAGCCAGCAGCTTGTTCCCTGTGTTGAAGCGTGTCGCTCTTAGGTGCACTTCCTTCCAATCCTACTCACTCGCCCCCGAAGACTGTTACGGCCGTCTCATCTCATTCAAACTCTACTTTCCGTCATACGCAGCGCGTCTTTCCTGTCAGCGTTCGTGTCAGGCGTCTGGGCGTCCGTGTGCCTCACGAGAACGGTTCTCTTAGCTCGGCTCTTTCCCTTCATCTCACATGACTTCTGGGACGGTCCGTTTGGTTGCACGTTCGTGGGCAGTCTGCTATGTGGCTCAAGCATTTGGCTTGAGCAAGGCAGGAGAAGAGGCGAGATAGCGCTTTATGTTTTGCCCCGAGCGATCAGGTCTCTCTTCCCCAAGCAATGGTTGCAGAGTAGGCCTATAACCACAATAATTGAAAGGTATGTGTCGCTGTTTCCTCCTTGGTACGGTAACTAATAAAGTGTTTGACCAGGATCACCTTTGCCCTCTCACTCGCAACCCTTCTTACGGCCTACACATATCGACCAGACTCCTTGCGCGGTCTCTCGAGATGGACCCTATCATTCGTGATGTCTGGGCCCAACGCTGGATTTTGGAAGAGGAAACGTGCAGAAACGACAACCACCACACCCGTACATCCACGCTCTCCAGACGAAAGCCACGAGACTCATGCTACCGATCACAATGCTGTTTCACACCCTATATCTGGACTATAGCACTATGGACAAGCACGTTGGATATTTTATTTTGGATTCTTACAATCTCATCCTTGCCATAACTGCAGTAGGTGATCGTAGAAGGAGCAACTTCCGATCACTGTCTTTCCTTTGGATGGTGCAAAGGACCAATCTGCGCCGTACGCCATAGACTCGTGCTTGTCGAAGCGCTTGGTTACCGCATGTGAACGGACCACGAGCCCGGAATCGTTCTCGTCTTCCAGACTGAAGTTGAGAATCTTGCATCCGTCGTGCATGCATGCGACGAGCAGGTCATGCTTGCGTTCAGGAGATGGATGCCACTTTACTCGCCATGCGCCGCCACCGACGTCGGCTTGAACCAGGGGCTTCAGGGGGCTTCGCATGTCGAAAAGTCGAACGGTGTTGTCGTAGCTGAATGGGTCAAGCGAATGAGCTGGAGAAACGATACATCGGAAATGGTGCATACCTTCCGACTGCAACGAGATGTTCGATGAATGGATGGCTCTGGATTGTGGTCACGCCGGCATCAAATCTGAGCGGTGTTAGCGTTTCTGGCCTCGAGGGAGATACAATCTACTACCTTTTGTTCGTAAATGTTGATTGTAAGAACCCTGCTCGTACATCCCATCCGCGAAGCTTCAGATCATCTCCGCCTGACAGTAATCAGATCAGCAAGCATGACTTCAACACCATGAACCAGCGGTACCTGAATACAGGACGTTTGGGTCCCAATAATTCCACGCTGCTATCCAAGGTTCATAATCATGGGCGTGCCACGTATCCGTGACGACAAGTTCATGGCTGTCGTCCTGGCGAAGTATGGACAAAGAACCGTTGGATAGAGAGACGACGAGGGAACCAAGGTCTCTACGTACATCAGGCCCACGATGAATGATGATGATATATGGACTCACCCAGCGGGGAACCTCCTGTTGTCCCAATCCAATGACAAGACGAGGATATCAGAGGAAGCACAGGGAATATTTTGCACTAGATTGAGGTGTTTCTGTCGGCGATGAGGCTTTGAAGACGTTAGAAGGAGACCAACGCTACATACTGTCTCGAATTCATACGAGTGTAGGGAGACATTGCCTTCAGAATCTGTGATCCCTAGAAGGGGAGGTACTGATGATGCTCTGTGACACCTGGGCCTGGTTAGCGCATGCTACGACAATTTTACCATCTTTGCTCACCACTTCATATCCAAGACTGCAGGAAGGGACGTTTCGTGTACAAGGGAGCTACACTGACTCGGTATTAACAACAAGTTTTCTTGTTTATATTGTTCTACATACGGCTGTTCATCTCTATTGAAGTCTACCTGAAAGAGGAGGCATTTTCCTCGCCGCGTTTGTGGTGTGCGACGAGCTGGCTGATTCTCTTCATCCGTCTGGACTTCGGGATCTTGTTGCTCTAGCTTATAAGTCCCGCATGCAAATATGTCTACGGCCTCTGGATGAGGGCAAAATTCCACCGAGTCTGCGGGCCAGACGGTATCGTAGCTTGTGCTTGCCATGATTGACCGGGAGAGAAATTGAACGCGCGCGTACGCGTGCTCTCTGAGCGCTTGAAGGGGCGAGTCGCGATCACTGATCACGTTCGTGGCGGCTGCAGCAGTGCTGCGAGTTCTCTTGCCACCAAACCCCTTGTACAGCTTCACATACGTTCTTCACTGCTCCTCAATCAACTATTACTTGCTGTATACCGCCAATATGACGGATTTTGTGCAAGCGCTGGATCCTGCGAAGCTGGTTCTTGTGGAAGCAGTACGTTATATACCTTCGCTTGCCCTCGAGAACTCAGCCTTCCTACAGGTGCTCTCCTTTGTGACCAGTGCCTTTGCTGCTCCGGTGTATAATCTTCCACTTTTCCTGTTCGGTTGCTACGCGCAGGAGAGTGCAGAGGCTGTTCAAGCAGCGCAGACTGTAAGCCACGACCAACACGCATGTTCCTGAGCTGCGGGCTTGACGACCATGCGCTAGTTCACCTGCCTCATCGGTGCATCCGTGGCATACGATATCTTATGGATGGCAAGGAACGACCAGAGTTGGTTTATCCGGATGTTGACCATCATAATTCTGCTTCTGAAGGTGCGTGAACAGCCCATTATAGACGCTGCGACTTCCTGACCAGAATGTCCTCTAGATCCCCACCGTGCTTGCCTTCGCAGCGGCTCTTCGTCAACGTGGCACTCAGTTCTCCGGTCTAGGTTTCCGTGGAAATGACTTGCAAGGTGCAACAGGTGAGCATATGGTTGTTGGATATGGCGAGTGTTGGTTTCTCACCCTCTGTCTTCTCGAAATAAGTGTGGTCTATGCCGGGCGGTTTCACATCAGCCGGTGCGAGAGAAGGTTATCAGAGTGTCGACGAGCCCGCAGAAGTACAAGTTGCCCCTCCCAAGCATGCTGCTCCCGCACCTCCACCAGCTGCGCAACCCGCGCCCGGGGCGTATCAGTCTGTCTGAGAACGCCTGTGACCAGATTGCACAATCCTGAGTAATACGGACTATGTCTAATCTACGCAGTTCCGCTTGTACATACCGAATAACACGATGATTTAAGTGAACTGGCTATCATCGTACTGGACGATATCGTAAGGCTCCTCGTCTTTCACCCAGATGCTTCCACTTTGTTTCTCGGGACCGGTACACTCCTCCCATTCGTCCGATTGTTCAAACTGTGTACCTTCCACCCAACGGCGCCAAGCCTCCTGGTATGCCTTCTCGATATTTCGAGTCCAACGTACGGTATCAAACAAGGGCATCCTGTCTCTGTTGAGAAAAATATTGCGGCGCAGATCTATGAGTTCGCCTTGTCCCCGGACGATAGGAGTCCCGTCCTTGTCAGTGGAAGGGGTATAAACGAGGCTCTGTGCCAAAGCGACCGCGCGATCTTCATACTCCTGCAGGCTATGGACAACCATCTGGTTTCCGAAACCCGTAGCATGCACCATGCTTGTCGCTACTCTAGAACACATCTTGTGCCGGTGTTTAGGGAATGTTAGGACAGGAGTACCTGACCATAATACGCTGGAACAGACTACTGTCAACGCTGTTGCTGCGTCCGAGAACTATTAGACCTACTCAGCTGTGACTGTGTGAGCATTGCACTGGAACAGATTCAGTATCAACGTTCAGCAAAATGGTAGTGGATGGTATCGTACAGACCTCAACGGTGTCCAGGAATAAGTCTGCCACTCTGGCACGGTGTATATGGGCCTCCTTTTGGGCTACGTCCGTGAAACGGACCCGCGAGGCGACCTCGGCACCTGCCCACAGTGCAGCGCTACGCAAAAGATGCTCTTCGGCTGCGACTGGGAAACGCAAGAGCCAGAGGATGCTGTTTGGAACTCTGGAGAGTATACGGAGCCAAACTGCATATATGCTCTGGAAATTCAAGGGTTGTGCGTGAGGATGACAAACTGGACCTTCCTTTGAACTTACTGGATCGACCTGGAGGTGTGTGTCATGTCACCCTTACAGAATCACTGACATAGGTAGTCACGCACTTTATAAAGCTTGAGGGGGTAAGCCAGAGCTGACCTACCGACAGATCATTAAGACACGTACCTGATTGAAATTTGCGAAGACGATAGTTTTGCTATAATGCATTGAGTATGAGATGAAACGGATGAAGGAAAGGCACCTTACTACGATATATCTGGGAATATTTGTAGTCGCATCTGCATTCTCCTGGTTTCCTCGTCGAGCCACAACGCAGTCACTGGCGTGAGCACACGCTGCTCTGGGGACAAGTTCTCGTCCGTTCTATAGGACTGCTTGTGATCTGTGACCATGAACGTATGCTGCACAAATATTGTATCAGCGAAGACTATCTGAAATGCGGTATGTTTGTCGTCCTACAGGCATGTACACAAACTTCTCCACACTTGACGAAGTTAGCAACGTGAGGTACCGACTAGGGTGTACTCACAATACTCACAATACCCAGTCATCCGTGAGGTCTTCTGGATCTATACTTGCATAAAGATCCAGCGGAACGTCCGTGTTAGATGATGACGGTCGGGCCCTTCTCTTGCGCCAGTACGCATTCGCGCATAAGTCCTCTGGACAGCTTATCGGGTCGCACACCAAGTAATCACACCAACCTCGAGTAAACAGCTGCATAAGCGAAAAGAAGTACCACGTTGTAGAATACAACATACCGGCACCCAGAGTTCCAGCATATCCCATAAGTTGCATCTGTATAGGGCAGGGACGAGTGGTAAACACGTCATTTCGGGTTCCCTTGGTGTACCCCCCCAAGTTAATAACTAGTATGTCGTCACTACCTCTCATGATGCAACAATGGCCCGGGACGCAGGACTCACGTATGTGAATATTGTGCTGGACGATATGTTCAACGATCTGCTGCGTGGACCAGCTAGATGCGTCTACAAAGACATCAGCATCCTTTGACATCTTCTGACGGTACACTGATCCGTCCCACGGGCTTGTAGTATACAGAAATATCTTGAAACGTTGCTTGTCGTGGAAACCAAAGACGGAAAACATCAAATGAGAAAGTGGATGATTGCTACGATCCTTCAGTCGCTTTTCCGATACCCATGATCAAATAATCCTTACTTAACGTCATTAGACACGTATCCTATGTTTAAAACACCGTTGATTGCTGGTGATGGTGGCGGATAGACATGTTTAGGTAACCACGGTTGCGAAAGTGTGGTGTATGAGATGCGCAAATCGTTCCTATGCGAGATGAGCCGGACCATACGTGGAGGTAACGGGTACGTGAACTGGAGAGAATTGAAAACAGATTTCTGTGATGAAGAATTTATTCTCACCGTATTGAAGGGAAGGATAGACGGGACAATTGGCGGTGTCATAGTTCTGGGGAATGGGGGACGAAGGAACAAGTCACTATATGGCTGACTGTCCGCGGTCAGGTCCTGGTCGGCGGACAACATTTTTCCCGTACGCTTTTAGGTACCATTGGCGTTGTAACCGAGGATGAAGCCAATGGAGGAAACGAATGACAAAACCAGCTTCATTCACATATTGTCGCACATGATCAATCCGTCCGTAGAAGAGACCGATCAACGCCCTCCAATGATGTTGCTCCTGGGAACGCAGCGGACGGCCAAACGCAAGCTCCAGCCAGTTTATCCAGCCCTCTATGGTATGTGAAGCGCGGACACAATGCACGTTCTGAAAGTAGGCTGCATCCAGCTGGGACTGACAGATGGTCTTCACCCTCTGCATATATCCTGGAGCTGCCGTCCTCGGAGAGCCGAGAGAGCTGACGTTGCCGAGGCTATCCACTCCGAAACCATCATCCGCCAAGGCGTCCCACCCACGCCAGTCGCAGACGGATGCCATGGAATTCACCAAGCCGCAAAGAGCCTCCGGAAGGTTGGGATTTAGATCTACGGCACGGCGATAATATTCTATGGCTTCCCATGTGCGACCCTGCGTATGTCGTGAATCGAGCTGCACTACATAGCTCTAAGCCGAACATACCGTGTCTTTCACTGCGTTCCCCAAGTTCGCCAATGCAATGTCGAAGTCCGGCTTGACGGAGATGGCTCTAAGATATAACCTGCCATTGTGAATACATTCAGGCCGTGGCGCTCGAGTTTACTGGTCGTCTCCTACCTTATAGCCTCTTCCAGCTTGCCTTGGTCTTTGTACAGAGAACCCAGGTTCGTTAGCAAGTGTGGGTGCGACGGCTCAAGCTGAAGACCAATGTTATAATATACTCTTGCAAGAGTATATCCGTCCAGAGGCACCGATGTTGCGCCGATATCATACGAGCTGGTTGACGATGTCATAGACAAGATTATTCCCATGTTGTTATACGTGGAAGGGGTTGGGGTAAGAGACAAAGCAAGGTAGTAAAACGTAATTGCCAATGAGTGGTTGACATTTAGAGTATCTTGAAACCCGGGAATCGTAATGTCGGAGACAGGGAGATCTTGGCATCGTTTAGCGAGCGCGAGGAGGAGGGTACTCGTCATGCTGTTTGTCTGTTGGACAGCAGAATCAGATGGACGTTCCAGACCAAGGCCTTGTGGAGTTGTGGAGCATATCGCCGGTAATACCCCACCCGACATTTGAAACAGCAGCGTCGGAAGGCGCGAGACATGGTCTGGAAGTAAGAGAAGGAAGGGAAGCGTGTTCCCACCGATACGCAGAAGTGCCCGCAGGAGTTGGTCTCCGAAAAGCTTGACAGTACGGAAAATGTCGAAGTCTGACGTCAATATCATACCCAGACTAGTACCAGGGGGTTTGCCGATGCTCTCCAGTACTTCCGCGGGTACAGGTCCATCTGTTGCTGACTGCACCAGGTAACCGGCGACGAACGTGGCGAGGATGAGTTCACGTATGGTATAGGTGTCGGTGTGCACGGAAGGTGGCGGTTGACAAAGCGTAACTTCGATCCCTCGGAAATAATCGCGAACAGCGTCCTGTTGGGTATCATCGTCCATTGCGCGCACAGTGGCGCTCGTGAAGTATACCTTCTGCAACCTATGTAGGTCTTCGATCATCACCTGCGAGCGAATTCGTCCGTTCTCCTCAACGCTCTGTTCCTGAACAAAAGTACAGACGTCCAGAATACGGCGATAGAGAATGTCACTATGTTCCGAGTCCTGCGTATTTTGAGCTGCAGAAAGAAGCATACTGAAAAGATTTTCCTTCGCACTTTTCAGTGCAAGGTCATTGAAGTGTATGAAGTCACCTACGATAGCATCCCAATAGGTAGGACGGATCTGGATGGCCTTCCACCACCATTCGTAAGCCTGATCGTTACGTCCCATTGCCCTCATTGTAGTGCCGATGTTACTCATCGCCTCAACCTGAGAAAAGACGTGGTCAATGAAAGAGAGATGTCAGGAAAAGATAGTCTTGCCGAGTTTGGATCTATCTTGAGCATCTCGAGACTTATCGCCAGACTGGTATCGTAATCCCTTAGCGCATAGTACGTGCATGCCATGAGCAGAAGTACTGCCGTATCTTGTGGATGGAGAGATCTGAGGGTAATCAAAAGAGGAAGGAGTTGGAGCTTGTAGACTTGCTCCGGAACGGATTGAGCAGGAAGCGGATTTGCCAAGGGCAAAGAGGTTAACCCAGCAAGAGGTTGACCAGCAATTCCATAAAGATGATATGCATAGGCAAGCAGAGCATCGCGACTGAGATTGTTGGCGAACACATTCGGCTGGGGGGGCGCTGACAGTGCATGAGTAGGATGCGATGAGGCTGTCTCCGCGGTGGGAGAAGACGATGTAGGAGCCTCCTCAGTGAGTACATCGTGACCAGTGGCGACCTGTATAGACGCTGCGTCCATGGCAGATAAGTCGCATAGAAGAGCAACAGTAGAAGATTGAACGTACGGGGAGGAGCTTGGAATGACATGTCCGTCTGTGCGAGAAAGAGGGTCTGTCTGGTAGGGAGTGTAGCGAAATCGCACTCAACAATAAGCGGGTTTATCTCTGTGGGAACGGCAATAACGCCTGCTGCATGTCCGGAGGTCGGCGGCTGCTGGTAAAAAGGGAGGTGTTCATATTGAGGATCTAGATCATCATGATTTGGAGAGGGTGGGGGGCGTTGGAAGGACATGACTGAAAGGAACGGACATGAGAACTGTACGGGATACACGATGTCGGGATAAGACGAGCGAGGAAAGATCGGGAAACTGCAGGGACGAGACAAACACAGAGAGTGAGAAATTGGATAATATCTCGATAATTGAACGAATGTGACCGTTGGAGAGCGAGTCTGAGTCTCCACAACTGCGGTTGAGTGATCGTTGAACATGACGTATTCGGTATGTTCGCTGGCATTTTCAGCCTCAGACTGGGCGACTTCAGACGGAGAAAGGGCCTGAGCCAAAGTGTCGACACCTGAACGGACGTCCTGCATCAGAGCAATGTTCCGGTAGACTGGTCAAGATGCCCCTAGCTGCCCATAATTGGGCTCCGTGTTCCCTGCGAGTGATCCCATCCGTCCGGTGGTCCAGTGGTACCTGACAGTGCTCCACTGTCAGCTGCTCTCCCCGCTTCCTCGCCGCTCAC
>JANHOG010000887.1:0-11031 GCA_027627325.1 Phlebia brevispora
CCGCGCAGTCGGCGACAGCCTTTCCTCTGCTCGCAGCCACCATTCAGCCACGATGAGTACGTCCCACAGTGCTTTCATTTCACTAGCAAGAACTGACCATTGCATCTATCAGACAACCTGAGCTACACAGAAAACCCATTTGCTTCCACACATTCGCTTGATACGAACCCGTTCGATGACCCAACACCAAAGACTGCGGCAAGCTCGGCCTCCAAAGTCGATACACGGCTCGAGGAGATAGAGCAGCGAGAGCGGGACCTTGAGAGGAGGGAGCTAGAGTTGAACCAGAGAGCAGAGTATATCCGCAAACATGGTCGGAATAATTGGCCTCCCTGTATGTCGTTACGCCCGCCGTATCGCAAGGCACCAATGCTCATTGCTGCGCGTGCTTCGTCACAACAGTCTACCCTCTCATTTTCCATTCGATTACAGAAGAGATTCCGCAGGCGTCGCAACCACTCATCACACGGCTGTACCAATTATGGCTCGTGCTGATAGGCACGCTGGTCCTCAACATGGTTGCTTGTATCATTATCCTTGCTTCGGGTGGATCAGGCGGCGGAAGCGATCTAGGATCAAGTATAGGGTGAGCACTACTTGCGTTCACTTGTGTTCTGGTGTCTCAACGGTCTTTAGTTACTTGTTTGTAATACCACCGCTTGCTTTCCTACTATGGTACCGGTAAGACGTCACATCCGTGCGACGTGAACCGTACTTATACCTACGTTAGACCAATCTATAACGGCTACATGAAGGTGAGTCTGCAGCATTCTGACATCTGCGTTTCCGCTTAGAGTTTGTTGAAGGAACAAGCGCTGTACTATTGTGAGCGACGCGTTTCGTCATCAACCTCACTCCATGCTGATATCACTCGAAGACTTGTATTTCTTCTTTGGTGGATGGCACCTAGCGTTCACATTATACATGTTAGTTTGCAAGCCTTTCTCTGTACTCCCTCGCTGACAGCTATGATCAGGTTCATCGGCATTCCCGCGTCAGTCGTCTTGTTTTGATTCGTGGTGGAGTAGAGTCTTATTGTTCTTTTCAATAGCACTGGTGGCGCAGGCCTGATCAACATGATCAAGATGTTTATCGACGGACACCTTGCGGCCGGTATTGTCACCGCGATTTCGGCTGCAGCCTGGGCCGTCGAAGGTCTCGGAAACGCTTTGTACTACCGCCAGGTATGCGTCGACGGACTTGGTTTACCGGCGATGAGACTGACGACGGTCTGCAGATCTGGTATCACCGGAAAGCAGCCGGCCACACCTTTGCCAAGGTACGTCATCAAGTTAATCGCCGGAGCCGGTCTCATGTCTTGGCACACAGGCGAAGGGCGAGCTGGCGTCGCATGGCGCAAAAGCATACTTCACGAGAGGTTAACGAGATTCATGACCTTATGCTCTCTATGATTGATGCAAGCGGACTTGTATTTCGCATCGTACCCCATGTCGTACTAGTAGCGGATCGTTTTCTTATTTATTTGGTTTCTTGGTTTTCATAGGTTCCGAGTTCGGCTAACGTAATAAGCGCCGAAACCACGAGAGCGATCGTTGGAGTTCAGCGCTGCAGCACGCAAGAGAACTTGACCCTACACTTGTTCTCCGTACGTTTTGCTTTGTGTCTGGGTTCAGCTCATTGTCTGATCTAATTACTAGTGCTGATTCCCATGAGGATTTAACTTCGATTAGCTGCGCGACGCGCTGTTACGTCCCATCGCAAACTTACTGTCACAAGCGAACGAAACATGATATCCACGAGCGACCAATTCCGTATGTCTTCTCGCGATGCGATCAAGGATGAGCTAGCTGGCAGACTACACTTCAATGACGAAAGTGTCCTGACAAGGCTTGGTATCGACCGCATCTCAGCTGACCTCGTGGAAGCATGCTACTTCGGACTGATGAATGATTCCACACACTCTGCCCGTTTCTCAGAGCTCCGCGATACTGTAATCGACGCCGAAGACGAATATGGCGAGATACGTTGGCCCAAAGCGATTATGTATCCGATTCTAGTACGTTTACAGATGGTCATTATTGTTTCTGGTCTCTTCTTTGACTTACATTTTACGCAGGAATACACTCTGAATTACATAGGCTATTACGAATGGGATGGCATCCACAACGGTCCCGTTGCTCGGTCACGCCATTTCCTGCGTTGTTCAGACGAAGATCTCGCTTCAGAGGCTCATACGCCTGGATTCCCCAATATCAATCCTGGACTCGTTCTCCTGGATTCCGAAACCCCTATTATTGAATCACAAGAGGGGGATAGCGTGGAGCAGCAAAGGACATTTCGCTATTCCTTAGAGTGGCGTTATCGAGCGGGATTCGTTGTGGTCAAGCCAACCTCTTTCGAGGGTCCCATGTCTCCTGAAGGCGGACCGATGGCAGATATTGTTCTGCGGGCTGCCGACTACGCTCGTCTTCACATGACGGCACGTCCATTCCAACTCTTCTCCGTCGGCTTACTGATCTACGGGCTCAAATTTTGTGTCGTCATCTTCGACCATGGCGGTGCCACATTCTCTCGTGAAGGCAACCTTGACACGCCTAACGGTTGGAAGCTTTTCGTGCGGATTGTGCGTTGCCTAGCTGTGACCATGACAGACGAGGACTTAGGCAGAGACCCAACTGTTGAAGTCCTTCCCTCTAATCATGCTGCGATCCCCCGTTTGCGGGAAGAGGCGCATACCCTTGGTGTCGATGTCTCTGACAGCTGCTCGACATTCTCGGTCTCTCTCGGCGATGGGACAGGTCGTCGCTGGGCGACGATCGCTATGATTTGGTCATCTGTGTCCTTAATAGGAAGAGGAACTGTAGTGTGGCTCGTCCAAGAGCTCAAAGATGGCGTACCTGAAGGTACAGTAAAAGTCATGAAGACAGCCTGGAGAAGCAGCCGGAGAATGTCTGAAGCTGACATATACCGCTCCGTGCAGAATGCTCAAGACTACCGGGGTCATCCTTGTGTTGCGCGACTCTATGCAGGTGGCGACGTCAAGTCTCGGGACGGGCCCCATATTTCAGTATCGTCCTTGCGTGCAATCATACTTCAAGATGAGTCGCAAGACAACAAGATATTACATTGACTGTTCCTCTCGCCTGTTGGAAGACCTATCTGGGAGTACGAGAGCGAGGAGATGTTGATACGAGGCATCAGGGCCGCAGTACAAGGTGGTTACATCATCTGTCAAACGCCGCGCTGTTTGCTGAACATGTTCGTGCAGGGCATAGGTTCCTATACGAGAGTGGTATATTGCACCGAGACGTCAGCGCAGGTAACGTTCTCCTGGCGCAGTATCCTCAGACTGGGGCGGAGGGCTTTATAACCGACCTGGACTACGCATGGACTGACGGTACATCTGCAATACAGGCAGTCCCTCACAACGGAAGCATAACGGTAAGAACATCCTTGTGATCGCTGATGAGGGATTATTGACATTATACCAAGGGCACATATCAGTTCCTGTCAACACGCATCCTGCACTTGATGTCGTTTCCTGAGGCTGACGACGGTCCCTCCAACTTGTCAAAAATATTCCGAGGGACCGAACTTCGGGATGATTTGGAATCCTTCGTTTGGGTTTTCTGCTATGCTGTTATGCGGTACCACGTGGCCCACTATCCTAGGGATGTACAGGCTCAAGAGAGGTTCAATTGGGAGTTCGGACGCTCCGATCCCGACTCTATCAAAATGTCGCGCGCCTCATGTGGACCCATTCATGTCATGCCTTTTTTCCGAAAAAGTCTTTCTGCGCAGCTTCTACAGTGGTTTGATGACCCAATCACCCAACTGTACCATTCACGGATTTGGAACTTAATGACAGGTTTCAACTTTACGTATGAGACACTCGATGGATGGCTAGATACCGCGCTCTCTGCTGTCTTGGATGTGTAGATGCCTGCTGGTTTCACTCAGCCTCTTTCAACCCGCTCCTCCCCCGTCGGAGAATTCATAATCGGACTTCTTTGTAGTTGAAATTGATGACCCTACGTACATTATAGCACAGAGCATTTTCCTGTATAATGCTGACACAGATATGATGCCCACCCCGCCTCCTTTGAACCTTCTCCGCGCTGTTACAGTACAGAGCAGGCTCATAGATCTAAGTCAGCGTGATATACTGAGCTTTGCTACCGAACTTCTTGGCATCAGTGTCCAAAGGTTGTGACTATAGCAGATAAACTTGAGTGAATGAGAGAAGATGGTCCGTTCCACCTGTATTCAGTTTCGTCAGTAGATGAATTGGCAACGGATCTGCAGGGATAATCCATGTTGCCATCATGACCTCGGCACCGTCGAATCAACTCGACTGCCATGTACCCAAGTCCTTTTCTAGTCCTTTTCTGGATCTGTGAGAATTGAAGCTCATAGCGTGGGAGCACCGGAATTCCAACAACGGAGCACGGTGCCTCGAGGCACGCTGAAGGAAACATGTCTAGATTTGTGAACATCGGACCGGTAAAATTGCTTTCTGACTATGAGTGTATCCCTCCGAGTCGATCATATTTAGTGCTCTCCCGCATCAGCAAAACGGTCGCGAGCTGGCCAGCAATGGTAACCCTTACATAATCTTGCCAGATATGGTCAAGATTACCAGCGCTCAGCATACTGGTGAAGGGTGGTCAAGCGTAGCATTGCTTGCCATCGGCATCCAAGACTGGCAGATCCCTGTCCATCTAATGCCACGCCTTAGCAGTCTGCAATGGACTGAGTATTTCTGACCAGGTAACGGCATTACCATACCCGTCCGGCATCACTCCGTATCAGGACCGCAAGCGCCGTGCTCGAGACGACAACTTTATCCGCCCATCGGTCAAGAATGCACACATTCGCGTCGCAGCGCAGCGCCGTGAGTGTCAAGTTGTGTTTCTGGTACCAATATTAACTAAATACATGCACGCCATTTGTTTGTAGTTGGATGATATGACGGAGTTCAGAATAGGAGGCTCACAACATAAAAGTCCCCTCAAGTTTTGCGCTGAAAGTCTTCAACGCTCTCTGGGCCTTTGGACACGACCGGGCAGATGTTCCTGTCCCCACCGCTCCCTTACACAACACCTATATATTGTGTAACTGTAAGTCATAAGACTCTATATCTCTTTGCTCGCTCATTCACATTACAGCTTGCGGCCGAAACTCACGTAGGAACATGTTCAGGTACGAGGTTATTCGCTTACGGACATTGTATAGCCGCTCACATATCTATCGCTGCAGTACGTCGAGCACGCGCACAGATAAGTAGAGGTGTATGGTCGTATCTCATCTTGGTCTGAAGACATACTAGTACCGGTGGCTAGCTGACGAAAGGGTCGGTTTGCGCATAAAGGGAGATGGGGCTTATATTCATAGCACTATGTATTTTTCTGTACTCTAATAATGTCAAGATTCTTGTCCGTAATTGTGCTGGAGTGCCAGTAGTCCTGGATCCTGATCTAGACGATAGCAGCCGCCCTGATGTTGACGCTGTCCTATGCCAGTATGCTCAAAATCAGCAGTATGATACATCTGCTAAGATTGATAGGATAGATATCTTTAACTGTAAGATGGTCCCAGACTGATATACTCTGCTAAGCTATGGTGGCGATGATCTTAACTGCTATTCACTGCTCAGACAAAGACTGTTTTGCTGATGCGGCTAACGGGATGCTTATAATGTTAACGGAGTCTTAATTCACCGTGCTGGAAAAGCACATGCCTGTGATTATAACGTCTGCGCACTGTAGTAGGCTGAGGAGGGCGTTACTACGTGTACACAGACTTCGTGGTGTGGAATCAAATATTGATCGGCTACCATAACGCCACATCAGGAAAAAAGTCAAACGCTGGCGGACGCTTGCGCGCCTTCCGGGCTTGTCAAGCGCCTGGAATACTTGCGGTTATTCTTGTGCGCTCTGGCAAGGTAGGTTTGGTCTTCCGGTCTCTTGCCAAGGGCCATCAAAGTTCTGGGTGCGTGGAAGAGCGTATATGAGGACCACGTATTCCCGGAGTATGCAATACATATCATATCTGGTATAATTCCTTCGCGTGCAGAGTCATTCTCAGCGAAAGAAATGTGTATATTATGAGTAATTTAACACATTGTAGGTCTTATGCACAATTTAGAAACCAGACACAAGAGATATTAACTGAGAAAACATTCGACAATGCGTAAGTCTTGCCTTCGCCTCACCTTTGCAAAACGTTCCTTGTCAACGAAGCCAGCTCTTCGGCGCTGCATGGCCGGAACTTGCCCAGAACAGTAACCGCACCGGGGAAGTCACCGAAACCGGCGCTGAAAAGGGAATACTTTCGAAAGAGGATGACGTCACAAAGGCCACTGCTCCTTGTCCCTCGCGCGAAGAATATAAACTCGTCTCCCACCTGACGGCCGTCCTTCATCCTCTCTTTTATCAACTCCCATCGACCTCTCTCTTTCTCTCTCTCTCTCTCTGCTAAGTTGTCATCAAATCCTTCCATTTTCTGAGGCTCCGCTGCTTCTTCTCACGACAACTGAGCGACATGTTCTGAGTCCTCGCTCTGATCATGTATGGTAAGTGCATACACTCATCGATGGACAGCGTAGCTGACTATATGCATAGGACGGCCTATATGCACTCCTCTTGGTTCAGCTCTCGCAAGCTAGGTATGTCTATACCCCATATATGCATGTTGATGATCAGCTCATGGATATCCTGTTGTAGATGGTGCTCGCGTGTTATGGCTATTGTTCGCTTGAGCATAGCTAGGTGAGTTTCATCTAGTCTATTATGCCTGATATGCTGGTTGTTTACGCAGCCTCCCTATCACGAACAGGAGGACAGCACCGCACACAAAACCCGGCGGAAGGGTGATTATATGCGCATTGCGCAACATGGTGCGTGCATTTACAAGTAATGTGCTGTGTAGTATACATATGTTGTACTGTATCAAATCACAATAAATTTGGTATTTGGGTAATAACTAATGATTGCTAGCGTACTATTGGTGCAAGCTCCGATGGCCATATGAGCAAGTTATTGATATTTTCCAAGTATTCTACTGTCTTGCATAGATTGCGTACACTCGCAAGCCCTGTCAATGTCCAGAAGAGCTGCATGCTCGGCAATATTGGCGTTCCGTGTGCGCCATTCTCTGCACGGCCAAGCGCTGCCACACGCTTCCAAACGCTTGCGGCCCTTGCCAAGGCCCAGCGCCATTGCAGCTCTTGCAAGCCGCAGCAAAATCCTGGCTCTGGCAAGACGCGAAGGTTACGGACACGAGCATCACAAGGCAGCGTAAGTCTTACTGTAGTTACAGGTATTTTGCTACCTTACATGCTCTTACACGCTCTTCTAAGATTTTGCTTTTTTTCCTGATGCACGATAAGCGCCGAAACTACACACAGTCACTACCCACGACGTCGAAGTTGATCAACCACATTGGGATCCAGTTTTCAATTGAGCTCGGCCGTACACTTGTTCCGTTTATGTTCTCCTCTACGCTGGAGCTCAGCATTCTATCTGATTGCATCTGGGCGATCGTCGTTCGCGCTGACTCACGGACCAGACTTGAAGTATCTCAGCCTGAGAACCTGAAAAGTCCTATATAAAGGTCGCGGTGGCATCGTGTAAGTCTCGTATCCGACCTACGAAAAGTGCCACAGCTTACAGTTCTCGTCTCTCTTTGCTATGTCTCAGAATTCAGCTTCCGAAGAGGTCTCTGATAGACTTCAGGCTGTTCAAATCACCCCTCGCAGCAGGAGCATCACCACCGGTGCAGCAAACATGGCTTCCTCGAGCGATCATATGGCTTCTCGTGCTGCAATCAGGAGCGAGCTAGCTGGCAGGCTACGCTTCAACGACGAAAGCGTTCTTCAAAGGCTAGGTACCGACCGTTTAACAGATGATTTTGTGGACACATGCTCCTCAGATTTCACGAGTGATTCCGCCAATTCTGATAATCTTCGAGACTTGCGTAGCATCGTACACAGGGCAGAAAGCGGCGGCGAGAAGAATGAAACACAAATGTACTCACCCCTAGTAGGTCTTCGTCCGATTCATATTGCTCTCCCGCGTCTAACTTCCAAGCAGGGATGCATCTTCAATTACATAGCGGATTACCAGTGGGCGGATAAGAAGGGCTGTCCAGATGGCATTTCGCGCCGTTTCGACGTCAGTTCGAGCCGGATCCTCACTTCGGAGGTCTACACTCTCGGATTCCCTCCCCTTCAACCTGATCTCTCCATCCTGGATCCAGAGACACCTGTCGTCAACGCAGGAAGGGGGAACAGGGAACCACGTTACTCCCCCCAGTGGCGTTATAGATCGGCTTTCGTGGAGGTCAAAGTGACCCGCGTTCAGGGTCCTACTTCTACGAGTAACGAGACGATCACGGAGATTGTCCAACAGGCTGCCGACTACGCTCGGCTTCACATGGCTGCGCGTCCCTTCCAACTCTTTTCCGTTTGCTTGCTTGTATACGGCTTGAAGTTCTGTGTCGCTATCTTCGATCGCAGCGGCGTCATATTTTCTCCTGAAGGCGATCTTGATACTGGTGACGGATGGAAGCTCTTCGTGCGGATCGTGCGTTGTCTGTCTGTCACTATGACAGACGAGGATCTGGGCAGAGATCCGACTACTCAACTACTTCCCTCTGACGATCCCACTATTTCTCGTCTACGTGAGCAGGTACGCGCTCTTCACCTCAGGATTCCCGAAGGTTTTCCCGCATTCTCGGTCTCTTTGGGCGGCGCGACCAGTCGTCGATGGTTGACGATAGCCATGGTGTGGTCGTCTCTGTCCTTGGTGGGCAGGGGTACTACTGTGTGGCTCGTCAAAGAGCTCCTGAATGGTAAACCACAAGGTGCGGTCAAGGTCATGAAGACAGCCTGGCGAAGCAGTCGCAGAATGCCAGAGGCCAAAATATATAAGGCGCTTCAAAACCAACAAGCGTACCGGAGTCATCCTTGCGTTGCGAAGTTCGATACAGGCGATGACGTCTGCTTCCAGGATAAGCCTGAAGATACTATCTCCGTAGCGGCTCTACGAGCGACAGGAGTCATCCCTCTCGATACAGCAGAAGAGGACAAGATATTGCACCGAATCTTCCTATCGCCCGTCGGACGGCCTATCTGGGAGTATGAGACCGAGGGGATGTTGATACGAGGCATAAAAGCTGCAATCCAAGGTGACCGTTTGTCTAGTTCGCCCCTCTGTAGGTCACTGAACGCGCTTATATAGGACACAAGTTCTTATATGAACACGGTATCTTACACAGAGATATCAGTGCCGGTAACGTTCTTCTGGCGCAAAATCCTGAGCAGGAATCGGAAGGTTTCATAACTGACCTAGACTATGCCTGGATCAGTAATGATTCTGATCCTGCAAAGTCTGTCCGCGAGGTCCCTCATGGTGGGCATATAACGGCGAGTGCATTGGTACTGCAAAGTAAATTGACTATATTGACGCTGCGCTTCAGGGGACATACCAGTTCATGGCGGCGCGTATTCTGAAATTAATGAAGCTTTCTCAGACTAATAAAGCCCGGCGAGCTCGACCATTGAAGATCGTCAACCAAGTCCGGGATGATTTGGAGTCTTTCCTGTGGGTTTTCTGCTACGCCATTATGCGGCACCACATGGTCCGCTATCCGTCTGATAGCGATGCTCAACGGGAATTCCACACCTCGTTTGGACACTTGAATCTCGACGCGATCATGATGTCACGGGCTTCATGCCAGCCGCTTTTTGTCCTGCCTTTTTTTGAGCAAAGCCTGTCCGAAGAGCTTTTAGAATGGCTTGAAGAGCAATACATGTCGATGGAGAATGGATTTGTGTTTACGTATGAGACACTAGATGCATGGATGGATTCCGCTCTCTCTGTTATTGTGGAGGTGTAGATACTAGTCAAGTGCAGTCAGTCTGTTCCAACGTATCAGGCTCTCCTGCGGTAATATATGATCTACGTATAGAAAAGGATGTAACATGGCCGTGCGCATTTCGGTCGGTTCCATGTTGTAAAGGACAAATACTACGCCTGCCAATTCTGGAATCAGTTAGTTCGATTTTCGCTAGCGTCAGATCTAGCGACGGTCTCGGTTAGTACATAAGACGTGCCTTTGTAGGTCTCTGTGTGGATGCTTCGTTGATTTTGACGGTGAGGGTCGATCAACAGTATCTTCATCACGAGCGTTCACTGAGGCGGTACTTTTCGAAGCTTGTAAGACTAAATACTTACTATCCAGTACGTTGCCGAACGAACAGGACAATCAGCATTCACCGACAGACAATCACGTAACAAATGCGCGATGTTACTACGCGTCCGCGGCTGCTACTAGGAGGCTCGATATTGTTAGACTTATTGGCCCCAATTGTGATGTCTTCCTTGAAAATCCCAAGAAATGGGAGATGTCCTGGAGAGGATCAAGTGCAAAGCATGAGCCAGCCTGCATCCTGCTTGCGCTTTTCATGTCGTAATCACCGTGGATTATTTGTCTTATTTCTTCGGATTTTGATCGTCATCAGAGATGGAAACGTTGCAGGGTAGGACGCCTCGCTTATCGCAATGACCCTCGGCCAAGTCGAATGTGGGCACACTAAGCGGCCACTGCTCGGCCTGGTCATGACGTTGTCCGGTGGCGGCCTCATGGAGGCCATGCCTTTTCTTTGTCCAAGAATTGGCAACATAGAGAACTGTGGCGAGGCCAGGATAGACGCCTCTGTATGGCGGAGTTTGTAATGATAGTACTTGAAGAGTCCACGCGTGACCGAGCTGCTTTTCCTCAACCATCATCTAAGGTACTGTCCCGTCCTCGCCGTCTTTCCGCTCGTTGCTCACCTTCTGCGCGCCCTCCAGGTCAAAAGTTATATTCAAAAAAATCCATATATAAAAGCCACAAAAAGCAGTTACCTTGTCGCCTCCTGTGTACGCAATTTTCTGCCACATATCTTGTCTTCAATAAGCTCACACACTCGCTCTGCTCGGCTTCCAATCCGCGCGATAAACTACCCTCTACAGTCGCAGAAAAGTCCACAAAGCAGTAACGACCCACTATAACCTCAGAAAATAT
>JANHOG010000888.1:0-11024 GCA_027627325.1 Phlebia brevispora
TTGGAAGGCGAAAACAATGAGATAAGTCTCATGGGACTCACCAATAGCCTGTGTGTATCGCTCGATTGCTTCAGGGAATTTGCCCGCCTTGAACGCAATATTACCCTGCTCCTTTTCCTTCTCTGCCTGTTTCTTTGAGTCCAGCGGTGGTTGCTTGGGTGTCGACGATGAGGCCTCAGGCTCTTGTGGCGTGCGCGGAGGCTCAGGCGCGGGTGTCTCGACGGGTATAGTCTCTGTCTCTTCGTGGCTATTCATGTCAAGTCGTTTATTATCCACAAAGTATAGGTAATAAGATGAGTAATAATCAGCGCAACTCAAAAAGCGGCAACAACAAGTGAGAACAGAGCGAGCAAAGACAAACGCACTCGGAGCCTGCACCGCCATTCACATTATTCCCGACAGCGGCGGCAGCGGCCTTTGCCTGCTGCTTCTTCTTTTGCTGCGACTTCTTCTTGTTATTAGCCATTGCGAAGATTCAGATCTCCTGCAAGTATATGTGCGTCGAAATGGCAAATAAGCACTATAAGGCGTTCTAATTCGGGGCTGCCTCTAATAGTATACGGCGGCGGTTTAACTGCAGAGTTTTGTCCGGTATCGCTGCCAGTGGCGATTCGCACGAGATTCAGTGGCTAGGACGTGGACGCCGCGTTGTGTGGTGGTTGTGAGATGAACAAACAGGAGGAGATGAGAGCTGAGTTCAAGGCACGCGGCCTCAATTTTGCTTCTGCCGCGCAGAGACGCCCATTAACCCTCTCTGTTTCTGGCCACGCGCTCGCCCACTCTGCGTTCTCCGACTCTCAGGGAATAAGAACACCAAAATCTATTCTCTATGGATCGTGTAACTCATGAAGACTCTATGGAGATCTACGTGGTGATGCAAATTTGGCCAGGATCGTCGCCGTGCGGTCCTAGGGGAGGCTGGACCAGGCAAGAACCTCGACACCCTCGCCACATTACGGAAGTCAAGCCACCGTCCCAACGTTCATCGACCATCCAAACACATAAATATAGCGCGTGGAAAATGAGTAAAATATGTGTTTGGTTGGTACAGAAATATTATACTACACTTTACACTTTCATTTGCTTCTTTACATCCAAGTCAGGTATCCACGCTTTACGCTTAGAGGCGCTCTGCAAAGAGAAAATGAAAAGCGTTCCATCAACTCAAGCTCGGAGAATTAGAAGATTGGAAAGCAACATACCGACGTTGCCAAGGTCAGCGCACGCCTCCTTGACACGGATGGTGAGCGTCTTCTCGCCCTCACGGACCCAGACACGTGGGTCGTAGTACTGAACACAGACAAGCTCAGAATGGACATGACCTGCGAAACATGACGAACAACGTTACCTTCTTGTTGGGCTTGTCAGCACCCTCGGGGTTGCCAACCTGGGTCTGGAGGTAACCAGACTTCGCCTGGATGAAGTTCTAAAAACGCGATCACCAGTTCAGGAACGCGGTACTCAATCGAAGCGCGATCTCGAAACTTACGCGGATACCAGAGAGGTACGCGAATTGGGTGTCAGTGTCGACGTTCATCTTGACAACACCGTTCGAGACGGCGGTCTTGATCTCCTCCTTGGTGGAACCTGAACCACCGTGGAAGACGAGGAAACTAGCCGCCAGTTAGCAAACGCCTAAAACAGACGAGTCGTATAGATTGCTCACAGAGGCTTCGACTTGCCAGTCTTCTTCTCGGCGTACTCCTGGTGCTTTTGGAGCAGCTCAGGGTGGAGCTTGACGTTGCCAGCCTTGTAGACACCGTGGACGTTACCGAAGGCAGCGGCAATAGAGAAGTTGGGACCAATGGCAGAAAGCGCCGTGTAGACATCAAAGATGTCCTCGGGCTGAGTGTAGAGTCTAGCGTTGTCGACACCAGTGTTATCGACACCGTCCTCCTCACCGCCAGTGATACCGATCTCCATCTCGAGCCAGAGGCCAAGAGGTGTCATGCGCTTGAAGTACTTCACGCAGGTGGCAATGTTGTCCTCCTTAGACTCCTCGGAGAGGTCGAGCATGTGCGACGAGAACAATGGCTCGCCGTGCTCCTTAAAGTACTCCTCGTCAGCCTTAAGCATACCATCGAACCATGGGAGCAGCTTCTTCGCGCAGTGGTCAGAGTGCATGACGACGGGCCTATAGGACGCTTTAGTATACAGACAAGCAAGACGCTAGGGACGGGGTAACTTACACACCGTAGGCCTTGGCGACCGTGCGGACGTGGTGCGCACATGCGATGGCACCGGTGATGGAAGCCTGCTGCTGGTCGTTTGCGAGGCCCTTGCCAGCGAAGTACGCGCTTCCGCCTTGGGAGCACTGGATGATAATGGGGGACTTGATATCCCTATGATATCACATGTGAGAAGAGCCAATCGGAAGGAGAGCAGACGGCATACCGGGCAGCCTCAAGGACGGCGTTGGCAACGGAAGAGGAGGTCACGTTCTGGCGATTTGCGGTGAGCCGCGCTGGCATGTCAGGAGAAATGAAAGGAACGTACGACAGCCTAAATCCACATTGCCCCACTGAAATGAGTATGATCCTACGCTATCTACTGGGGACACGTACGGGGATAGCAAACTAGTGCAACGCGGCGATAGTTAGCTTCGTTTATGTCGCGCAGATTCAAACGAAACACACCTTGTTCGCCTTCGCGTACTCGAAGAGCTTGCGGACATTGTCGCCAGTCAGGACACCAGCCTACAGACGCGTCTTGAGTACTGCTGCACTGCGACGCTGTACAACACATTTTCACTTACGGGAACGACGTCGAGGACACCCATCGTAACGTTGAGGACTTGTTAGGAGGTGGTGGATGAGGAGAAAGTGAGGGAGGAGAGACTTTTACAAGTCTTTTGGGTTTTGAGGGAGGATCCTATTCGCGGAACGCCGAGACTCTATATATCTGATCCCACGTGATACGATGACGCTGCCGACAGGCCCGTTTTGAGGGATAAGCGCCGAAATGGCTAGAGCTTGGATCCTCCGCTCTACGATCGAGGCGAAGAAATTCAGATTTGCAGTCCTTTTCCGCACAAAACCTGCTTTTGCTTTTTCATTCTCCCGGTTAACCGATTGGCCAAAATGCATTCTTCATAGGGCCCGGTCTATAGTAAAAAGAAATCTTCAGTTTTTGCACTCGTCCTGACGTTGCAGACGTCCTCTTTCCCATATCGCATACTCCAGACCGTCGTTGGCACTCCATCCAAGATCCAGTGCAGCCTGGGCTACTCCTGGCGCGCGCAAAACACTCATTTTTGTTTTGGTCGTCAAGATATGGTATATCAATTGCCTTTAACAGTACACATTCCCTCATTTTTATGCCGAGTGATAGCGATGCCTTTCAGAAGGTTAAACGACCCTAAAGTACGCCGTCGCTGCGGATTGCACACTGCCCAAAGTCTTTTTTCTGCAGCCCTTCCTCCTTGGGCAGAATATCCTGTGACGTGCATTCAGACAACTGACAGCGTGGCGGGAGGAACGTGCGCTTACGTGTTCGAAAATTCCCAATGGGAGGCCCATGGTCACACAGGCATTCGGTGAGTCCTATGCCCGAGTTCTCAGCATCCACAGACAGACCCACGGCATGCTGCGTCACTGACCACAATCGCACCAACGTGACTCTCCACTGGAGCGGCAGAAAGCAACAGGTCTGTTCAAGTTCTTAGCCGCGATCCTCGCGCATCGATGGGGAGCCACACTCACAGCATTGCTCGCGAGCTGATTCGGGTACAGTGCGGTACGAACGGTCAGCGGAACCAAACAGAGCACTAAGGCATTTACGTACTATATCCGAGCTGTTCATACTAATGTAAGTTACGCATCATCTCGACTATTATTGGCTACACACCTTCATGAGGTATGCAATCGCGTTAAGCGCAGCCTGCTTGTAAGCAACAGAACTTTGGGAGCGCATCAAAATCATGTTGTTGGGGCCACCTCACTGGGGTACTTACGCATCCATATTGTACTGTTTTCCATCGCCGTCTACAGCATCAATAGACCGTGAGCTACTAACTTACCAGAGTAACACGATAAGCACTCACGAAGATCCACGCTAATACCTTCGAACACGAGCTTGGAAGAGTACATAGGGTCAACCGGGGAAGGCTACGTCAGTAGATTAGCTTGCCGAATCAGACGCGACCCCGGAGATTGGACGGACCAAGAAGATGGGCTGTTTCAAAGCGAACTTCTCGACACCTCCCTTGATGATGCTCGTGCTTAGAGTAATGATACCGGCCTGGGTTTCTTGTAAGCATCGACGCTATCGGAACTCTTGTGCAACGTACCATTTCGATGGCGCCACAGAATGACATCTTGGACAGGGATCAGTATGAGTGATGCTGTATGTCTCAGAAGACATACCTCGCCCTACAAGACATGTCATCAGCTTGTCGCCTAATTAAGACAACACGGAGTACTTACATCGCCTTGAGAGAAATGCAAATCACCGACAGACAGCTTGGCACCCTTCACGAACACCGGGAAGTAGCACCGAGAGCCCCTTAAAAGCCGACTTCAGCGATACGATAGCGAGAACGCATGTCCGTATTTACCTAGAGAGGTTCTTGATCTACATAGCAAAAACGAGAGTAAGCTGCCAACCGTCAATAGGCATCAACTTCTCAACCACTCACATCACAATTACCGCCATGTTCCCTTCCAGGCACAGTCCTGGCACCCTCCCTCGCAATCTTTGCGCGCACCGCGTCCGGAATGTCTTGGCCGACATACGCGCCGCGTGGCTCCGGTGGGAACGCGACGGTCGGTACTGCATTAGCGTGCGCGGCGATGAGCTCGCCCTCACGCTTGTTCCATGTTGCGAGTAGCTCGGCAGATGGTGCCGTACCGATGAGACCAGGGTGGGACACACCAGCAAAGCGCACACCAGGGATGTGGCGCGAGGTCGCATAGACACCTTTCAGGTCCCAGATGGCTTTGCATGCCCTGCTATTGAACTCACGGGCTGGGGCGGACTTAGTAAGTTCGCAAGAGGGCATCCCACTGTGATGTCTCACCAAACAGACCGCCACCGTTCTCGAGTTCGAAGATACCCTAGACTGAGGTTAAGATAGTATTCGCTTCAACGTCTGGAGGCAAATACGAACCGTGTATCCCCATGGCATCTGCGGGAATGGTCTGACTGAAATTTGCGCCGATAAGAACATGACACTGATGGTATGAGGGTAGCATACCATCCAAGATATCCACGACCAAACAGTCTCCAGGCTCAGCGCCCTCCACCGCTATCGGACCCGTCAAATTGTGGATTTTGGTCAGGTCAACGTTCTTGATGTCATCGCTGTCTGTGGAGCTGGTGAGCACAGATGAGGAAACTAAATTAATAGACCTCATACGCACTATCGTTGTTCCCAATCTGCGCACCAGTCCAGTCTGCAGCAGAGTTCAATACTCGGTTCATCCACGCTTCACCTTCGCGTACCAATACATTCAACGTTGAAGGTCTACATAACCGTCAACCTAGACCTGCACGAGATGCCTTGATACTCACTTCGCCAGGCTTCACGGTAACGAAGGCCGGAATATCCGGACTGTATTCATGGATTTCAACCACCAGACGACATTGAGTATGGATGCATGTGCTTACTGCCATCTGTTATGCAGGCCCTATCCACAATAATGAGCGCCCTTTCGTATAGTCGCCTAGCATGACACACCTTTTGTTTGTCGGCAGGACTTCATAATGATAGGAGTACGTCAGGATATCAGGATAACTGCTCTGTAGATACAAACTTACACAAATGGGTCGACCTAGCACCTACTCATTAGGGAAACTACTAAGAATACACAATAAACACTTACCGAGATTACGGTAGGAAACGCAACAGAGTTTGCTCTGGTCGCCATGTCGAGATATCACCGGGGCGCTGAGAAGAGTAGTAAAAGAACGAGAAACAAGAGCCGTGCCTCGGAGTGGATGCCTATGGCAGGAGGGCCGCTTTTAAGGACGACATCAGCTCAGGAGACGCGATAAGACACGAGACACAAGGATAAGCTTGATCGTCGATAAGCTGAGAACGATACGCAGTGTACAGTGCCGCAATGGGGCACATCTCACGACCGCGTGGTCACAGGGCCTAGTTGACATGACGTCGAAACTGGGACCACCTTGATCAAAATCTGAAAACTTGTGGCGTGCACGATCGGGGCAGGGAGAAAGACGGACTAAGATCAAGCGGTATCATGTCAGGTTGCGGAAGGAAGGCCGATTTAATGCGAGAGGCGACAGAATGGCGGCACCAGCGACGGCATGCTTCCGCGCCTATGTTTCCCAAGGCATCCATGCGACCGCCGTACACCTGTACAACTGAAATAGGCTGTCTGGAACGTTGCAGCGTCAGGTCACAAGCTCTACGCGCAGTTTGGATCAACATTCGGTTGATCCAACCTCAGAGATAACGAAAGGGGGTGAGACGCGCGGAAACGACTCCATAGGAAGCGCGATAGATAGGCAACTACAAACGTGTCGCATCGATTAGTGTGAGAAACGTACCTCAGACGCGATCACGTGAGATTCACGGGACTACTGCGCCAACCGTGCTGAGCTCTCGAGTCTCCAAGCTGGTGTCATATATAAACGTCCAGAGGTGGATATCGACATCGCTAACAACGACGATAGATACCCTGACGCATCTCTTCCTCCCTGTAGGTAGAGTGAGATGTACAGAAGGTTCCGTGGGATGGATGCATACCGATACTCAAACATGATTTGCGCCCCGACGAAGAGACACCCACAGGCAAATAATAGGAACCTGACACCTACGGGACGTACGCGTCATTAGGTGAAAATCCACGCACGGTATCGTAGGCTTACCTTCCCACCCGGAGACTAATCGAGTGAGCAGATAGGATATACCTTCCGTTCCGATAACGAACCCGACCAGATTAGCAGCCATCATCATCAAGATATTGAAGACCGCTCCGACGGCACAGACGTGCCTATACCATGGCCGATCTCCATACTTTGAAACCAGGATCAATACGTATCGCTGGTAAAAGATAATACATGCGATCGCTCACCTTGGATCGAGGCAGGAAAAATCGCGCACACAGTTCAGGAAGAATGAACAGACTGACTAGCCATCCCCAAGCCAGTAATCGGAACGATAGGTCGTGCCAGAGCGCCACAAACGAGAATACCAAGATTGTCGTAGGAATGACATTCCTTGTTCCTCCGAGAGGAATATAGATGTAGCTGGAGGCAAGAATAAGAGACATTGTAACAGAATCACGCATATGTACGCCTTACCGGACGATCCACAGGTTGTAGCTTCGGTGCCAGCTTCTCCAGAAACCCATAGTCGAATAATTGTTTGCCATACAGCGAACCATGTTCTCTGGAGGATCAATGCCATCCAGCAGTGCCCATAATCGGAAGAAACGCCATGGAATAAGGAGCTGTCTTCGAGTGAATATGATACGTCTGAGGTTTACAGAAAGTAATGAGTACCTTCAACCAAACAATGATAAGGTTCCAGAAGCCTATCATGCAGAGTTCTGCTGCAGTAGCACCATACCACGCTTTCGTATCCTTGATCGCTACCATATACATGAAGTGTAGGATGAACTCCATTGCAAGGAAGCAGGTCACGAAGCGAAAGAGGTATCCGAGCTTCTCTCGAGTGCTAACAGATACTGGCCTACACAGCTGGGGGAACGTGTCGTTACGCCAGTGAACAAAACGGTGTGATAGTTTCGCGTACCTGCCACATGAAGTCGTTGAAAGTCATTATCGGACCCGCTATGAACAGTGGGGCATATGTGACGTAAGTAACGTAATTTCGATATGAATACAGCTCTAATGGATGTGCGATGGTCGTCCTTTGCTTGAGATTGAGGGCGTCGCCTGTCTGTAAATATCGTAAGCCGCTAATCTAAGAGCACTACGGCACGCTCTCACATCTAGGGCGGATTGACCCTTGTAAGCCCAATAATAATCCATATTGAATGAGACAAGCCGAAGCATGGTGATATTAAACCGGATATGCCATCTGGGATCTAGCCCACCCAGCTTGTCCTGTGGCAGTGAAAGCGTCACAATTGTCAGCGCTTCAAGTACGATCATACAGGGTGAACGTACCAAACGTTCCAAAGAGTGATGGAGAGATGAGAAACGATATCCGTCCTGGGTTTCGTTCAGAAAAAGCACCGCTCCATTGAAAACCCAAGTAAGCACAGGGGCTACTTTCGAGCCTCTACCAAGCTTAGCTATTAGATAATTTATGGAAAGTATGGCGAATATTTTCAATACACTTGTTCCATGCAAGATGATGAGCATGAGCATAGAGAAAGCCAAGGAGAAGGGAATGTGATGTAAATTATCCGTGAATCGTACGGCGGACGCGCGAAACTTGGCGACCTGGGTATATATCGTCTTGAAGGCGAAGAATGCTACAATGAGACCTGATAGAGCCGGAATGTTATTTCGAAAGCCACGATATTGGGCATCGCTATTGTCCTAAAACACGACTGTGAGTATAATGCTGAACCAAGGAAGCATGCCGGCCGGTGGTACTCTCAAATGCTACACAGTATGTGAAAGAGCATCACATCGCTGTGCAACCCGAGGAGTAACCATACGGTATTGATGCATACAAGCTCAATCACACGTCACGTACCACTCGTCTGCCAAACAACCATCCTGGTGACAATCTTCGTATATATATGGGGTAGCTTGGATGCGATGCTGAAGTGACTGGGTGAAGATTTGACGCTTTGAGCTCGAGAGATGCACTCACGAGAACTCAGAGAGATGGGAATCCATATCATAATTGGAACGACAGCGCAGAAGACGAAAGCATAGAATATGAATTCGGGAGTTTTCCATCTTGGAGGTGGACGAGATATGTGTTGAGACTGTGTGATGTGCGAGGAAGGAATGTCGACAGTCAGTCTAATGATCCCGCTCGTTGCTTTTGAAGGTGGCAGGTCGAACTCGAAGGCATCTGGCTTAGGATGAGGTCGTCGCAAATCGGTGGGCATTTGTACTGCAACGGTCCCGAGCATAACTCTTGGTAGACAGGTATAAGGGTCACGAAACGTGTTTCAGCGCGCACATATGAGACTTTTACGAGGGAGTAGATGTAGAGGTGCAGTGGAAGATGTGGAGGTCGCGGTGACCGCGAGGGTTACTGAAATGAAAGTAATGAGAGCCTTGCTTTCGGAGTTTGAAGCTGTACAGCTCGTTGATTGTCTCTTTGTTACCGATTTCTTATCCCGTTATCCTTTCCAATCAGCTCTCTCGCCTTCACCCTCGACTTCGACGACCTCTCACGCACTTCCTACGAATTGTACAAAAGTCAGTCTTTGTGTCGACATACCAGCAGTGGCGTTAATTAACAACTGCTACTCGTAACTAGTGGATGAAATTTCTACAGGCTCAGATTCTGACTACTCCAAGTAAGTCTCCTCTTCGATGCACGCGTCTCGTACGCCTCATAGTCTTCCAGCTCGGTATGCACGCCACCGCCTACAGGGCTCGCTCGGACCTCACGTAATATTCTAGTGGATTTCATGGTTCCTGTCTTCAAAAGGGAACGAATACTTTTGTGAAGTCGAGGAGGAATACATTCTTGATCGCTTCAATCTGACAGGGCTCAATACCGAGGTCGCAAACTACGCGCAAGCCCTTGATCTAATAACCGACAACCTTGGTATGGTCCTTTGTGTAGTACAAGAATATGTTCTAATGACTTGCAGATGATGACATACAAGATGAGCTACGAGGCTCGCTCGATGTTCAAGCCAGATTGCTCTACGGCCTGATTCATGCCAGGTGGATAGTCACAGCTCGAGGTCTTGCCAAAATGGTGCGTATTTTTCTCTCCCCATCACCAGGATCTTACTGAGCCTGTGAAACGGTGCAGCTGGAGAAATATAAGAAAGCCGATTTTGGACGCTGCCCTCGGGTCCTGTGTCAGGCTCAACCCCTTCTTCCAGTTGGCCTTACGGATGTCCCATACGAGAAGTCCGTGAAGCTATACTGTGGCCGCTGTGAAGACATCTACTCCCCCAAATCTTCCCGGCATGGGTCGATCGATGGTGCTTACTTCGGCACCTCGTTCCCTCATCTACTATTCCTGGTCTACCCTAATCTGATCCCACCAAAGAGTGGCCCCGTAGATTTCGGTCGCACTACAGCAGATGATGGGAACAGGCGACGACGGAAAGAGGAGCCTGAGATTCCTGCGGAAGGCTTCGGCGAAACTATCAGCACTGCCGCCGTGGCTCTAAAGGCGGACAGATACCGTCCAAAAATATTCGGGTTCCAAGTGAACGAGGTTGCAAGGTTGCAAAGATGGCAAGAAGCTGTACGAGATAAGTGAGTATTTCACGTCCTATTGGCACTTGGAGCTATTGACCGCGCACTACAGACAAATTTCCCGGCTTGAAGATCTGGATGTCTAGAATCGCTTTCTCATTGTTTATTTTGGTTGCCCAGGACATCTGCTCTCGGCTAGTATGTCGTGTCGTTTAGCTTTCAATGCATATATCCCATTATCACCGGCATGAAACAAAAGTCGTAAAGGGTTCGTGACGATATACAGCAAGACTACATACAGCAGAGTAAACTAGCAAGAGTCAGTATAGGTCCATCAGCACAATGAGCAGAGAGTCGCTAAATAAACCGGTAGAAATACAAGACGAAATGTGTGGGTATCGATGTAAGATCATCCTTGGTACTTCTTGATGAGTTCTCGTAAACGTGCTTGCCCGAATGCAAGTTCGTTCTTCGGTGATGCAATATTCGCAGGTTGCACAGGAGTTTCTGAAATCACGGGTGCGAACCTGTCTATCTTCGTCCTCGCCTCCATGCGCGCGGGTCTGGCTAAAGATGCAGTGGAGGAAAGCATAGGGGTAGCCAGGGAGGACGAGAGGACAGCAGGTACAGAGGCTGCTTTAATGCGGTTTCTAGCCACTTCAGCAGGTGGGGCAGCTGCCACCACAGGCGGTGCCTTCAGCGGTTTCACAAAAGGTTTCTCCTTCGGCTTCTCTTTCGGCGTG
>JANHOG010000889.1:0-11021 GCA_027627325.1 Phlebia brevispora
CGGAGTCGCTGAGATGGTGCCCGGCAGCATGGGCCCGCCCTTCGTGCTAGTTCGTCCACCTGAGTTCTCTTGGTGAAGACGAAAAAATTTCTTACCTCGCTCGGATCTATGTTCACCAGGAACGGGCACCAGCCCTGGCCTGATCGTGTGGCGTAATTGATAAGAATCTTCGAAAGGGTCGTCTTCCCTGAGTTTTCTGGCCCGAGGATGAGGACCCTCGGCGGCTCGGTGTTTTCCCCGTCGCTCTCGGTTGGAGGCTTCACTGCGGCATCGGAGTGTTGAATGGCGCGGACACGCATGGCCTCGAATGCTAGATGGAGGTTGGCATACGCCGCCATCGGTGTCTCTTCTGCGACGTATTCAGTAGACGGACGGCCTGTAACGTATAGTTTCGACCGTAAGCATACCGCAGAAGACAAAGAAGAATAATACTTATCTCTATTGTACATCCAAGCCATGTGAACACTGCGGCCTTACATTCCTCGTAAAACAGGTAGGTCTTCCCATCAGCAAGCTCCGCGCCGAATATCTCTGCTTGCCCTTGAATTAGCTGGGGATTGGTAAGTTAAGGAACGATTGCAATATTCTATCCGGACAAGCACTCTTACCTTTATCGCGAGCGAAGCACCTGGGTCAAGTTCGAATCTATATTCGCTCTCTGCTTTAAGGACCCATTGTCTACTGGGTGCCTGTTCTTCGGCCATGCTACAGCAATAATTCCACCGGTACCCTGACAATCAGCTAGTAAACTGTGTAGTAACTACAGAGAGCGACAGAATTCTTTCATTCACATGCACACAGCTCTCATACAAACCAGAGCAGCTTTCAGTAACCTCAAAGATCCCAGGGATGCAGTCCACACAACGTCTGTGGTGGGTGTTACGGTGTGGAAAATTGGTCCTGAAACTTACCGAACTCCTACCCTGGGCGCTTAGTGAGATCAAGTATTGCAATTTGAAAGGTCAGTAAGCAGAAGTCCAAACTCCGAAAGGGTCCGTTGCAGACGCCTTGTAATGGCTCTGAAAACTCCGCTTCACAGTATTATTTATTGGGTTGGATGCTGTGCAAGACCCATTCTAGGGGTTAAAGATCGTCGAATTCGTTTTGGCAACTGCTGTCGTTCACAATGAGTGAGCACAAAATGCGTCTCGAAGTCGTATCTCCCGGAACTATCATAGACAATCAGTGAAATCTTCATGTGGCAAACCACATAGCGCGAGCTATTGTGGTTGCTCGACATAGGTGCTATGCACTGTCCCCGGAGAGCATGGATCACCGCATGCTTTGCCCGTCTTTCACGGAGCGACCATATGGACAGTGTGCGGATCCACCATGGTCATTAAAGCATGTATGCAAAGCGACGAGCATTTGCATAGCAATGATGCACATTCCGCAGTGCTGCAAATGAAAGGTATATTGCTGTTGGTATATAAGGTTCGATGGAATGGACACTAATAAGTTAACCAATGTGCTGGATCGGCTCCGAAGATTACAGGAACGCGGCTACTTTGACCGGCTTCCGCACTGCGGCAGAGTTTCCTTCGTTAAACCTGTATATGACCGCTGCTCTCTTCATCGGGACTTTGCGACTGCTGGACGGTTTCCTATTTCCTTTCTTGGGCACGATAGGACGACCGAAGAAATCTGTTGGAACCTGCGGACAGTTAGCACAAATGGCTCTAGAACTCTTGAGAACAGAACCTCACTTTCTCTTCCACCTTGTCGTCCCGACGAGCCCGCTTGAACACGCCACGTTCGGACTCTCCGGCGAGAAGCTTTCCATCGCCAGGGGCCACAGCTTCCTCTTCAGCCACCTCAACAGTATTCCTATACAGGAAGGGGACAATGAAATCAGTGGCAATGTTCCTAAGTGATGCGATTCTCAAACCCAGCCGCACCTCTTTTTGCTGAAGAAGCTTCGAGCGCCCCCTTTTGACTTCTCCAGTGCCTCTGCTTGTCGGTTCACAAGACGTGCGTCAATCTGCCATGGGAGATAGATTATTCCTGTTCCGCATTCCGATATAGGGAGTGGCTCACCTCGGCTGCAACCAAGTGTCTGACAGCGTAGCGTGAGACCGCGAGATCTGGCGCACGCTTGCCATCGTAGGTCACGAAGACGTCGACCGGTCTGCACGGGTCATGAAGCTATTTACAGGACTGTGGGAGAGAACGGGACTTACGGCTCCAGTCTGTACACTAGCTGACCGTCTTCTGATTTCTCTTGCATGAAACGAAGCTCAAGCGACACCATGATATCGACCAATCTTTCCAACACGGTACGCTCCTCGGGGCGGATTACTTGACTGTTGACCTGGAAGGATGTCAGCCAAAGGGAAATCAGACCGGCGCTGGCACTCACCGGGCGCAATGGCGGCGAGATGATTCTGTTGATCATGGGCGCGACCTCTAGTCGCAAAACGTCCTCACTAGCCAAGTGTCGATATGCTCCCTCGCACCGCGTGCCCGCAGTCCGCAAGCAAGTAGCAAGTGACCTGTATATCTCTTCGTTGAGCTTTGTCCTGGTATAGTTCTGCGCTAGACCGTCAACACCTGCCCTCAAGAAACGACGATGATTCGTACCTCCCAGTCAGCTTTGGGCCTCTCCACCTTAGACGCGCCACGCTCTTGGAAGAGTGGGTAGAAAGGAACCAAAGTAAAAGGTAAGTACTCCATCAAGGCGTACTCCCTTTCGCTCCTCATCTCCCCAGACATGAGATCGTAAATAGACAGCCACTCATTCGCTTTGAGATACCGAGAGAAATTCCCGTCGTGGTGTCGAAGATTGGTGTAGTGCTCGAAACATCCTGAGAACAGACTCAGGATTTTGCAGCATGGATTCAATCCCAACATACCTATTGCAATTTTGTCCAATGCACCACTTCTTTCGACCTCTTGGCTGAGCCGTCCGATGTATCGCGATTCTTCTTCCTCCCCGATGCCTAGTTCCTTCGCACGCTTTCGAGACATAGGCAAGAAGAGATCGTTCAGCACCGCCGTTTGTGAGACATCCGCTGCCTTCATGCCCACAGTAGCTCTACGAACTACCGTTTCTGTGACAGTCTCATTGCGAGCTTTGATCAGCTGCAGGAAAGGAGCATAATGTCCTGTTAACTATGTTCGTATGCAATAGACTGAATAACCTGACTTGCCTGCAAAGTATTCAGGCATCCTCTCAAATCGCCCTGTGCTACTCCGACGAGTGCAGTCAGAGCTCTTGAGTCTGCCCTCAACCCCTCTATCTCGCAAATATCCCGCAGTCGATTGACGACGTGAAGGTCGTTGCAGCGGCCAACTCTTATGATCCTCGCATGTTGCCTCAGCTTCGTTAGTGAGCTGTGGTACAGATCGTTGCAGATACAAATGATGGGTCGTAATAGCGGCCGGGTTTCTTCCGGTTCTCTCTTACGACCTGAGTATGTAGCAGGTGAGCAAAGGGAGACCCCGGCATCACAGAGACTCTGAACGTTCACCTTTCTTCCTCCCTGGTCTGTCAAAGGTCAACTGTATCAGCTTCTGAATGAAACCGGTCGACTAGGTATACATAATATTAGAGGAAATTCTCCACAAATCGACGAAAGCTTACACTTTCGGACCCGCCTGTAGCGCCGTCAATCTCGTCTATGACCACTAAGTAAGGCTTGTTCTTCTTTATGTGCTTGCCGGCCTCCAGTGCAGGCTGAATCACGTCGTCCACAACTTGTGCAGAGCGAGCGTCACTGTAAGAAAGGTTCGACATGAGGCACGATCAGGTCAACTAAATCACATACCTTGCGTTGACTTCGAACACTACGTATCCTGCTTGTTTGGCCACTACGTGCGCGAGTGTCGTTTTGCCCAGACCGGGTGGCCCAGATATCAGCAATAGCTGGTTAAGTATCAGTTAAATCGAATAAATAGTTAACAGAGAAATAGCGACCGCACTTTCTCTCGTGGTCGACGATAATCGTCAGGGTTATCTTCGTCCCTGGCTCGCTTCTTGCCTTTACTCTTTCCGAACACACAGAAGTCCCATTCTTTCACCCAGGACATGACTTCACGATGCACACGGTCATCGCCGACAAGATCTACAAAACGCCGCGGACGGTAGCGATCCACCCAGAGTGTCGTCTCTGCGTCCTCAGATGGTAACGCCGCACTGGGCCCATGTGCTTGTGCATCTCTGTACGGTAAAAACTGTTCTTAGTAGTACGTCGAGCTGCATCATGCATGGAGACGTACACTTGTATGATCTTGTTTGCTGTGTTGAGAGAAAGCTCGTCCAGGAGGCGGTGGATTGGGACATCCAGCAAACTTCCCATCCTCTCCCGACTTACATTCGTTTTCTAACTCCTATGACGTTAATGACTGGGATTCTGAGAAACAGAATAAAACTCACGTTCAGAACAGAAAGGTATTGTCGAGGTTTGCGTTTCAATAGGACCGATTTGCCGTCGTATGTAGTTGCTCTCAAAGAAATCCGTGAAGGAACGGCGGAAAACGTTGTTAAAGGACTAGGATCGGATACATTGGCGTGAGCTGCAGGGCCGTATTGTCGCAGGATATCGCGAATTTCGGGGAGTTCATCATCTGTGCATCGATAGCTGATAAATATAAGCGAAGTACTGTCTACTTCGGTACTTGCCTTGTGACTCCGACTGCGTCTGGAAAAAGGTTGCTGGTTGTGTCCAGAGCAATAAGTCGAAACCATGAGACATCGAAGGAGAAAAAGCGTACGCAAATCATCCGACGGCAGTTCTTCCTGCTCGCGAATCAAGTTGAACAACACAGGCTCTGTAATGTTATCAACGTCAATCCAGAGCCCACTTTACATCTATGATCTCGTACCCCCAAAATCATCATCTACCGACATATCTTGTAAAGCGTTTTGTCCTGTTGATGTGGTTGAGGCCTCCGCAGCTAAGATGTGAGCCTTGAGCAAAGGAGGATCGTTGTAACTGGAACTGTTACTCACTCCTCTCATCTTCCGGGGGTGCTAAGGGCGACATTTCCTCTGATTATAAAAGGCGTATTAAGTATTCACGCAAAACCAAGACATATACTATCAGAATGCAACACACAGACCAAACTCACCTCCAAAGTCTTCCAACCCAGCCCTATTCTCCGTGGGCTCATTCGCCAATGATGCCTCAGAACTTTCGCGTAAAAACGCGTCACCTGCAGGCCCTGTAACGACTTCCCCTCCTCCGGCTGCATCTGATATCCCTATGCCGAGGGAGAAACCTGGAAAATCTCCCAACAGTCCGTTGGGAACGAAGGTGTCGAGTTCACCGACCATTGCGCGCCCAGACAAGAGTAAGCAAGTACTGAGAGCGGTAATAAGCTCTTTAGAGACAAGATATACGCGTAATTCAGCAGCTGACCGCCGTCGTGCACAGTCTCTTCGCCTGCAAGTTGTGGTCGTGGTCGGCCTCTGCGAGCGCACGACGCGCTCTCCAAAGAAGCGCCTTCGCGATGGATTGAGCCACGTGACAACGCGCTCCATGCTTAAGCGCCGGATGCCACCGTGACTGGGGAGGTAACGTTATTTTCGTCCCGTACTCCGTGTGTGTCAAAGATCCTGCTTTCCAATGTCTCGTTATCGCACCTTTGCGCTGTATACGCTGTTGGGATTCACACTGGCACTGTGATAAAATCGGGATGGACGTCTCAGCAGACCACCGGAGTGGCTGTGACAGGACCATAGGCGCAAATGGCGCACGGAAACCCCAGTCGTTAGCCAGGACAATCAGGACAGGCCGGTACCCTCTTTGACAATTCTTGCTGTCTCCCCGCGTAGATATAAGCAGCACCCCAAAAATGTGGGTTCATGCTGTTATATACCCAGTAATCTGTCGAAGTGAGTCGCGACTTTTATCCGCTCGCTATCATTTCCTGAGTCTCAAACTGGACCGTAGCATTAGCATCATGTACACTGCCTCGCAGGTCCTCTACGGTATGCGCAATACGCGCAACATTGGTACTTCCGTCGTCATCGCTGCCTACAGGAAGGACCCTGAGTTCACTGGCGACATCACTTGGGAGATGGCTCTTGCCGTCACACCCTTTGATGGTCGACCTTGTCAAACGCTCTGGGATGAAGGAACCATCCGATACCACATATCACCTCAACATACTGAGGACGGTGAAACAACATGGAGCATCGACTGTTTTGAAGGCGCCCACTGCTGGGGACGGCCTCCCGTTTTCCTCGTAGGCCTCGGCCTCTCCAACTACACGGAAGAGGATGTATGGGATAATATCAAAGACATACCCATCCAGAATCGAGGATCATTGCAGGATATGTATAAGAATTGGGTCTGGGACTCCCTGCCTGTGAGCATGTTCTTTGAGTCGCAGACGTGCAAGTGGGGGACTCATGCATTTTATATAGGCGCTAGCAGATGCCAAAGCGATATATTCGAAGTACGGGCGAGCAGACAATAGCATACCTCGTACGGGCAATATCTCTAATGACGGGCCGGTTCTGAATATGTTGGGACGTCCTGTAGCAAAATGCAAGAGCGGCGTATTTTCGTGGAAGTTCTGAGGAAACAAGGGGACTATATTAGTCTGTATTTTTAGGAGCGCTATACCCATGCAGTGAACGAATGTGTATCTATTTCTCTGGTGAAAGGAATCGAGATCTTCTGTAAAAGAGATCAGAAGCCAACGGGCTCAATTGCGATTTGTGAGTGCAGACACCACGCGCAAGTAGTGTACGCGTCGTTATCAAGATCATCGGTCGCGTCGTCGATCGCGACGAGTAGGCGGATTGATCTAGAAATAGCGGTCCGCGCCGCCGGCTTTTCTTCACCCTCAACGTCCACCATATTAGCTAGCTGTGCACTGCCTTGCCTTTGCACTTTTGACCATTCACCTCACCCGCATTATCCCAGCTCTCGCTTTGATGCCAAGCCTGAAGCGCAGCTCGAGCGGGATGATGGCACGTCTCAACGGGAGGATGTATGAACTTTCATGTGCACAAGTTATGATAGACGACGTGCCAACGTAAGCTCCCGCCGCAGCTGACGTTTTTCAGAAGCTAAAGAGCGACATTCTACTTAGATTTCTCTACAATGTCGACTATTTCCGACAACCCAAGTGAGAACGGCAATCTCACTACAACCTGGATTATCGAACGTGGAGAAGATGTTTCTGTGTCGGCAGATGGCCTGGAACTGATATATAGCAGTACCTTGGAGAGTATGCCACTCGATATCTACGCACGGACTACCTACGCTCTTCCTTTGGAGCACGACCACGTCAACTACTATGAAGCCCAAGTAAGGTACGTTGTGTTCGATTGAGCTCTTGGATACATGCAAAGTTCATTCTGTCTAGCATATCAGGGAACTCTGGCGCTGTCATAACATTAGGGTACGCTTGGTCGCAGATGCCTGGAGGTGTCATAGTTTGAACCAGCAAATTCTAGGCTCTCTTCTTGCGCCACTTCAATACCTCGGTGGAACGTACGAAGTGCCTTCGTCTATGCAGATGAGGATGTATTAGAAGCCGAGAAGATCGAAGAGAGAGCTGCTCCTCTCTTCCGCACCCAGATCGAGTCCTGCAGTACGTATTACGTTGACATGGAATGGAGCTTGACGCTAATGTGAGCGCAGGTCGCACGATCTTAGGTATCGGGTTGGATCTCTCACGAAAAATGGTATTCGTATGCAAAAACAGTACCGTTATTGGTTAGGTGTTTGCTTCTTAAGTCTCTACGGGGTTTTGACAATAAGTTATTTGACAGGTTTGGCACCTATATCCCTAGCACAAATACAAGGAACGACATTGTTCCCAACGGTCATCATCGAGGGCGAGGACGTAACGCGACTTTCGTTGCGTGCCAATTTCGATGCATCCCCTTGCGCGCCGACTACCGTCAATACTACTAATATGGAGAGATTCTACAAGATCAAAGTCGCTCAGTACGCCCCACTCTCCGCGTTTCTCGGTTCATCTCCTCACGAAGGCTTCACAGTCCTGAGTTGGTCCAAAAGCTCAAAGGTTGGTAATTGCACCAATAACAGCCTATTGTATGTTGACGTATGTAGACGGCTACGAGCATCCAGCACCACAATTACGCACGACAGATGCTCTGACGGAGTCGAAAGAGCGAAGCTACACGTTTCGAGTAGTGGATTATCGCCTGGATATATATCCGACGCCTACCGAAACTGCTCTACACTATTTCGAGATCAAAATTACAGCCATGTCTCCAGGAGGGTACGTCGATTGTGGCGTGTAGCGATCAAGCCCTAACTTTGATTTAGACTGGTGATGATAGGTTTTATGATGTATAGACAGAGCGGACCAGATCACGGCGAGGACTATCTCGCGCAGCTAGAGTTGCAGGAGCGACACTGGGCTTGGTACAGTGATGGTAGATGCTACGTGCCATACAGTCTAATCTGTGGGCGTAAGGGACCAACCTTCAGTGGTAAGTATGTTCATCTGACAAACAAGATTCTGATTGATTCAAGGCTATCGCCACAGAGAACGATACCGTCGGTTGCGGGCTGGACTGCAGAAGCGGTCGCATATTCTTCACGCTAAATGGTACTTTTCTGGGTACGTCATCATTATCCGGCATCCCGAATAGAAAAAATGCAAAATTCAACGCAGTCCATAGGCGTATTCTTCCATATCACTCGTACGCTACGTATAGCTGGGGATAAATATTCAGTTCGTCCTGTCGCTGGTTTTACCAACAGCCTGGTCCATATCCAGCCCAACTTCGGCAATCGGCCTTACCTGTACGACTTGCAGACCCTTCGCGCTAGCCTTGCTGATGTTTCCATTTCTCGATGGCCTGTTCTTGCACCGCCCTTGCATCTCCCATCTGAGCTCATGGACATGGTTCTATCTCACTTGAATCTCGCCGAGGGTGACGCAGGAGACATTGGTCCGTATTGGGAGTACATCGGGACCATCTGCTCGTGTCGTCTCGTGTGTAAGCGCTGGGCGCAGCGTCTCATTCCATATCTCTTCAAGACCGTCGCCATAGGGTCTACGAGTAGTCTGAAGGGACTCTGTACAGCTGTGCGAGCAGGAGATAGAGAAATAACTCATCTCGTCCACCAGCTTGGCATACTTGACAAATCGGGAGGTGATGCATGGGCGTACCAATGCTCCTCTTTGCCTCACGAATTGACCGTTCGACCTGCGATACTGGAGTATACGGGCAATTTCGCGCGAGACATGGTACTGAAGACCACTCTCAAAAAAGCACGTATTCCGCCCCAGATTAGCACACACCCGGGCCTACCGTTCTCACACTTCTCGGGCATCACCAGCCTGTCACTCTCTCTATACCCCTTCCGTTCCTTCGCCGCACTCTCCCGGTTCGTGGTAACATTTCGAGTGTTGGAGAATCTCAGTCTCTTCAACACTCTCTGGCCGGACAAGCCTGAGACACCGCGTCTGGTCGTAGCTTCTGAAACTCTCCGCAAGCTGGACTTTGTCCCTGCGGGAGCTGAACCTGAAACCCCGAGACCTTACTGCAGCCAGCTCGTCCTCCTGTATTTGGCAGAAAGACGTGCGGCCCCTCAACTTGAGCTTTCTGCAAGACGTCCCGTGGTGGATCCTATCGACCTGGACCTCGTATGCGACCTGGTGAAGCAACTCGAACTGGAAACAGACGACTTTGATGCCGAAAGGTATGACGTAAGTCGTATTCTGCGTTATAACACAATTGAAGACGGAAAGTGTAAGTTCTGAATCTCTCAAAGCAAATCTGTACTCAACTGCGTAGGGTCGCTATCGTTGACGTCGGAGTACGGATATTACAGCTGGTGTTATGTTTTCTCGCCGGTAGTTCCAGGCCCATCTCCAATCGAGCACGCTCCTCGCGTGGTCGTCCATTTCGAAGAACTTAGAATAGGGATGAGGGCTCGCAAGCGATCGGGCAAGCGCATGTCTATGCTTTTCCAAGTCCTTCAGCGCACCTTACCTCACATGGCGCATTTCAAGACTGTCCAAATTTTTCGGAAACCAGACGAGGTAGTTATCGAACTGGAAAACTTCGAAGAACGGTCTGTCGAGCTTGATAAGGCGGCCATTGTTGATCTTGTGAAGAGGTGCCAAGGTATTCAGGAGGCGAGGGAGGTACTTTGCCGGTATTGGGTCAATAATCGTGGGGAGAAGATGTTCAGTGAGGAACAATTCGACGAGATCATTGGGGAAGTTAAAGATCTGGTTGAAAGCGAAGATGAAGATTCAGAGTCGGACTCGGACGAAACAGATGAAAACGAGGATAGGACAGATGTATCCACGGGCGAGGACGGGAAGGATTCTGACTCTGAGACGGAGGACACAGACTCAGACCGTGGTCGCGAGGATGTGTGAAGGATAGTTCAATGCATACTGTGCTCAGCTCTGCTTTCTCACTGGCTCCGAGAGCCAAAGCCTGTACTATCCATGTGCGTCTGCCCAGGAACTACAACGCACCTTATCAACCACATCGAGGGAATCTGTTGAACTTTTTTCAAGGAGAGTCACGTCTCCCATATCTTCCATAGATAAATGCTCCATTACAATAATGACAATCCGCTGCTGGCCGACATGGTGGTCGGGTTGTTTGTTTGGTCGTGTTGAAAACCCAAGCGTAATCATCTCCGTTTCTGGAATCCCGATCCTGAATACTGTACGAGTGGGGTATTGGCGCTGCGAAGCACCGCCCACCTTGCCGGTTCACCTTCAGTCTGACAGACGTAGGGCTCAGTCTGTCAACATAGCTGAACTATAAAAACTTCAGCAAACAGTAAAAGTACAATGTCCGTGAATTACAGAGGGAATATTGACAGTCGTATCTGGCCTCGGGCTTTCCCTCTTTGGGCAACGAATCCTCGGGCTTGCCTTTTCAGTCAGAAACCGTCCTATATGATTACCGGTTCAAAGGTGAACCGGAAAACGCTTTCACTAAATGCTGTTGAGTTATGCCGTTTGGATGTATCCACAGATTTTCATTTGATTACGATGCTTAAACACCTCCCGCTACTTTCCAGTGTTTCTAAGGGTTCGAAGCTTCACAAATGAACCCG